>SNQN01000106.1:127956-225484 GCA_008642245.1 Bassia scoparia
AAAAAAATCATTGACAGAAGCATATACCTGGCCTTTAACCTTGAGATTGATGTGAGTAGATTGATCTGCTGGCTTCTTATCCTCAACAGAAGAGTTGTTTCCTTCGTTAGTCATTCTGACGACGCTTCGAAATGATTCAAAATTCGAATTATCTGTTTTCTCTCTCCTAGGGTTTATGCAGGTGARCTMCGATCACGAGATTATTGAGCGAGGATTGTGAAAAATATCCCAACGGATTTATATATCCGATTTTAAAAAATCTCAGTCGCRAAATGGGCGGGCCGGACGCACTYATACACAATAAATCATGCCCAAACCCGCCCAAACAATGCGGGCTTTGTGGGCTAATGTGGGTTTTAAGGGTCGGGTTCAGGCTTTAAATAAACTAATACTTCGTAGTTTATATTTTTATCACCCGAACTCTCACTTTTTTCGGGCAGGTTGGACCGGACTAGAGGTGATCATTATAAGCTCGGTTCGTCGACTCAGTCCAACCCGCCCGAAAAAGTGAGGGTTTGGGCAACAAAAAATATTCAATTTTAGTTTAAAAACTCGGCCCGATTCGCAAAACCCGCTCTGGCCCGCAAAATCCGTTTTTTTTGGGCGGGCTTGAGCAAGACTTTATATATACAAGCCCGGCTCGGCCCGTCCATTTGATCACCTCTAGACCGGACCAACAAACCGAGTCATTAATGATCACCCCTAACTCTCCAAGTCTATAATCGTAATTTCACGAAGCACATACTAAAAATATTCACCGAATTTTATTGTCGATTAGATAGGGTGGTGTCGTGGTGACAATTGGTTAAGTTTGCGAATAGGGCACATCCACTTGAGTAATCAAATGTTCATCTACCAATCGTCGTTGCGAAAAATATGTGTGACTGTCACTAACATTCACTCGATACGACTAAATTAGTGAGAAAAAGTTATCGACCATTTGCAACGTGTTTAAGTACGTGTTTTTAATCGATGACAAAAATGACTATGAAAGGGTTGCTACATCATTGTTCGATTAGTTCATMATTGTTTCAAAGCAAATTAGACTAGTTTATCATGGTATTGAGCTCTTTTCGGTTATTTTCTTTTAGTGAAAAACATTTTTTTAGTTCTTTGATTACCACAAAAAAAAAAAAAATAAAAAAAATCCAAGAGACAAAGAGAATGTCTTCAGCTTCAGACCCTGGAGGCCTGGACAGTTTTAGGCTCTTCGGAGTATTAGAGACGCGGATCACAAGCCTGCAGCACATCGGTTTTCCGATCAGCTGTTTTATCGGTTGAGGCACAACCCCTAAATAGACTCCACCAAATATTACAAAGTAAAACAGAARCTTTCCAAGCAATATTACCATTCCTCTGTACAACATTGTGGCAGGCTAGTACCCAACTATATACATAACCTATCAATCAAACAATCAATCAAAGCCTTAGTGCCACGATTGGGGTTGGCTACATGAATCAAAATTGACCATTCCGTGTGGTCATCCACGTAGATTTTCCTATACTATATACATAACCAGTTACAGAAAAAATTAGGGACACCGATTTTCGGTATCCAAGCCATAAAAATTGAATTAGTGCCTGATTAGACAAACTACTACTGATACGGTCCATAGCCACATAAGTTAGAGTTCCATAGTTGAGTTGCGGATTCATCTAGCTGTTCAATCAGAGTGTTCATGACTTTCTCGGGTTTGCTGTAAGAGAAGAAATTATTAAAGGTTAATAATACTTGTAGAACTGAAAACTGTGAAACCAACTGAACAATGAAGTATGAAACAACTTTTCTTTTTTCGAAAGAAATGAAGCATGTAACAAAAGAACACCTAGTTGGTATGCTGTCAGCTTCACTCATTCAAATCATTTAGCATGATTTTCTCAGGACAGCTCTTCCAAAAGTGTAAAACTTGCCCTTTATGCCTAAATGGCTTATAGTTATGCACTTATGCCTTTCAAAGACGAATTGGAAATTTTCGGTTTTAGGTGAGTGTGTGTCAGTGTGTGCAAATTTGCATGAACGGAAGAGAAGATGGAAGACTAACAAAGGTGTATGATGTTCCATATGATAAGGTTGGTAAAGATTTGAGTTTGTTCTTATCTGTCAGACACATCAATGCAAAGCAAACAACAAGGTTGTATGTATACTTGTATGTAACAGTTTTCAAAATCTTAATAGCATTGGCCCTGGAAATGCAATGAAAAATAACCTGTCGAGAGCTTTCCTCTGGAATTGATCGCTGAGAATCTGCCAATCTTGATGATGGAAGTGCTCTCTGAGGCACTTTTAATGCCGATGAATATGATGATAATAGTTCAGACATGCGCCTTAGGTATTCGTTGCAGTGGTTAGATGTGCTGCATTTCCAATGAATTTACAATGCAATCAATCAGAGACTAAAGCAGGTAAACAAAACTGCTTGTTATCAATATAATTTTTAGTTTTTCCTGAATGCTTCACCTAAAAACAGAAGTAGAACTGCTCAAGAGTCGAGACCATGCATTCAAATTTCAAAGGGGAAAAGTGTTAGAAACAAAATGAATCGGGAGTATGGGCACACCTAAGTCTATGGCGGTTGCATGTATCCAAAAATGCAATTAATCCATATGAAATACTGCGGAGAGAACGAAACACCTGAAAAAAAAGGTGTCAATTTCAGAATACAGCCAAGCAGCCGGCCATTTCCAGAGTTATACAAAAGACTCTGAAGTCTAGACAATTAGACATTATGAAGATAAAAGGGCAAGTGATTAGCCTACCTTTGAAAACAGATCTTTCCACAGAGAACTCCACATGGAAACTTCCGTTGTGTTTGGTTTTGATTTAGATAATTGAGTGACTAATTCTCCAACCTCGGTCGCTCTATTTACTATGAGCATCAGTATTTCTTGAAGAGTCTTGTATATGCTAAKACAGAAATAGGCAGCATGATTYGCCATGGGAGAACACATTTGGAGTGGAACTCGAAAAAGTTCCCACATGGAGGCAAATACAGGGCTTAAGAATGAAACTGCACAACAACAGAAGTTGAAAGGTTGGAGAAAGTCAAAAATGAGTAATGTAATACCATTATGCTAAAAAACAATAAGATATATGATCAGGAACAACACAAGAAGGTAAGTTTTTTCAGTCGAATGCCTAAAATGGAAATAAGAGTGAACCATGGAGCTTTTTTTGAGTGAGCCATGTTGTTCAGATTTCAGAATCAACAAGTGTGTCTGGCTTTTGTGAAGCGTCTAATACGGTCTATACTCTATAAGGATTGCCAGGATTTTTCCAAATTTTTATAGTGTAATGCAGATCACACCAAATTACCCCATATTAAATTCAATGATTAGCAACTAAGCAAGGCATTGAGACTTAATTTTAAATATCAACAAATATAAGTTAAACAGTGATCAAAAAACATGTGAGATGAACATGAATGGGAAACAATGGGAATTCAGCAACATGACATATATATTAGCTTAAATGATTCACAAATTGACAGAGTACCAAGTTGAACAAAGTTGAACAGCATACCTATGGTTATTATGTAAGAGTACAGAAGCTGGAATGGAGTGAATAAAATCTCAAATAGGTCAGCAACTAGGCCGAATATAGACATCAGAGAAAATGATATCATATTGAAGAAATCRGATCCCACTTCACATAAAAGAAGCCAAACAGGTGAAGTGAACTCCATTAGATCTTGAAGGGGTTCCATCAATGGTTTTGTTAGTAGCAACAMCAACACTTTAAAGAGTCTGCCAATTCTGAGAGACCATCGCATTGCTTTCTCGAAATTCTGAATGAACAACATTGTTCCGAGATACCTAACTCGAGAKATCATATCCCAATCCTCTATCCAGCTGAAGAATGGCCCACAAATGTGTGATGCAGTAGCCTTCAGCAGAGGAACATTCTTATAGAGATCATAAAACCCAATTATGCAAGTAACAAGAGATATTAATACATAGAGAGTTCTCACTAGAGGCCGCATCCAAGGTCGATAAACTTTGCAGAATAAAGGATATGATTGGAGAAAAATAACCCAAGAAGGAAGGCCGGTCTCAAGCAAAGTTAGAAGTCTCATATCAGAAGTTATTATATTTTTGAATGTAAAAGGAAGGTCCCTGTCACTAAAGTAGAATTTCAGTAGAGTGTCTTTATAATGCACACATTCAAGATCAGTGTCCTGTTGTCTTTTTGGCGTCTTCTGCTCATTTTGTTTTTCTGGAAGCTGATGCTTACTACAAGGATCATTGGCATGATTCGTGCATTGTCTGACATCAAAACATTCATCACCAGAAGAACTGTTGGTTCGCTTTCTGTTTTCTAAGATCAAATCCTTAAAAGAGAGGCTTACTTTTCGTGGCGATTGAGAAGGAACCTTATCATCAAGGAACATTAGACTTTTCCATAAGGATTCAAGCTCTGATTGTGAACCTGTGAACCATGTTTGGATACAACTAGAAGCTTGATGAATGCTGTGGAAATCCCATTTCTTCATCGACTTCACTTCGAAAGCCATTGATGTATCTGTCTGTTTCGCAAAATAGCAATATAATTAAACTAGCTAGTTTTGCAAATAAAAGGGATAAATTGCTGTCTTAACAAGGAGACATTTTTGTTCATAAGTAGATTTGTACTACTATAGTTTGACTGCAATAGCCTTTCAGCATCAAATTAATGATGTGGTGCACAGATGCTCCTTGCACCAAATTTGATATAGTTCGACTGCAATAGTAACATGTACAAGAAAAAAATGATGGAACAATAATCCGATACCTGAAGCTCACTGAAGTAGTTGATGCCACGTATGTCTTTCCAATCAACTTCGAACACTATGAAGCCATGTAAGGTTACATGTAAATCCACCAAAGAGAAGAAAGCCTTTGCTCTCCATCTCTGCGAATTGACAACAGAAACCCACTTATACAATTTCTTCCTCTCGTCATTTGAGGAGATTGAGGTATCTTTGTATCGTGCACTGACACGACGTAACAAAGCTCTAGAGTTTTTGAAAGGTGATGTCCTGTACTGTGTTAATGCAAAAACCGCAATGAGCAAAATGCAAACAAATACTTTCTTAAGAAAAATAAAAAATGGAGAAATTAGAGTGCATCTTTTCGTTAGGAAGGCAATGACCTTAGTGGCAAAGAGCTCCCTTAAGTGGGTGGATTTCGAGTGATTGTTGTTCATCCGCCAGGAATGATTATCGACCAGGATCAAGAACTTATGACTATAGGTCGCAAAAAACAGGTACGCTTGCGAAAGATAAGATTGTACATCCCTGCCCAAGGCATCAAAACATCCCAGTAACATGGTTATGTACTTTCAATCTGTGTACCAAACTAAAAATATTACACTACCATTATTATCTAGATTTAGCAGACAAATGATTTAGAATCCTTTGGTTGATATCCCACCTCGAACATAATGGATGTAATCCAAAATCACCATCTATGACGAATGAAAAACATCTAATCATATAGATCTTGCCCATCTCGATTTTATATTCAATTTACAAGATCACCKARGCAAATTGGCATATATACTTAAACTATAAATGATCTAATCCATCTAATTACTTGTCAAGAAATCGAAGACTTTTCGAAGCATTTGATTTCCCGACCTTTACTCCTTACATTGAGGGTTCACAAGAAGATCATACTCCATATTCAGAATCTAGCCAAGCTCATTGCAAAATGCAAAGTTTTGATAGAAATTTGCCATTTCTTACTGCTATGCTTTGGCGAAATGAAAAAAAAGTTAAGCACGAAGATTACAATTAGTAGATCCTACAATCACGTGTATAACATATTCGAGACTTCTCAAACAATCAGGTGAAATTAGCTTAACAATAATTTGATTGAAAATCTTGTAATTCAGGAAATTGCAAATTCGAAAACAATGTACTCGTACAATACATAACACAGATAACATTAATGCAAATTAACTAAGCTAAATATCATTATTTACAACAACAACAACAATAAATAAATAAAGCAAAACAAATGATAAATTCAATCAATCAATCATAGCCTTGATCCCATAAGTGGGGTCGGCTAACATGAGCCAAACGTGATTATTCCGAGAAAAGAAATTTACCCAATTTGCAAACTTGTCAATGGGTACAGATCGCTAAAGTCAAACTCCATTTCCTGCAAAATTCCAGAAATTAAAGTCAATTATCACAAGTAATATCAAGAAACGCAATGCATTTAAACAAGATTAAGGTTTAATTAAAAATACCTGGAATTATATTGAACCCTTAAAAGCTTTTGATCAGAAGAAATTAAAAAATGTAAAACAACAATTGAATAAAATAAACGAATTGGAAATTTCCATTGAAGAATTGAAGAGAGAGAAAAGATGAGGAATTTTTGTTGGGATAAAAATGAGAACATTTCAACTGATTTTCTTCCAAAAATGAAATTAAAATAAAATTAACGGGAAAAAATAAGACCGAAGAATTTGGTCTCCCACTATTTGTGAATCAGCATTTCAACTGATGATGAGTTATTATTATTTTTTTTTAATTTTTTTTTTTTGTGGTTTGAAGAACGTAAAATAAACATTTGAGCGCGCCATAATTTAATTTAGTTCATTGTGATTTGTGAAGGTCTGCAAAATATGCCCGGCCCGATGTATCGGCCCAAAGCCCGATTAGAAATTTTGCTCGAGTTCTATTTTGCTCACCTCTACTTCATTTTTTATTACAACGTCGTTTTTAACGTTAAGTTTGTGATTAAGAATTGGCCGACTCTGGAATTTTTTATCCAATGAGCGTGTGTAGTGACTTTATATTCAACATTGCAACAATCATGRAAAATCGTCGTAGTTAATTAACAAATTGGATAGTATTTGAGCAAATGCTTGAAATTAACATAGAAAAAACTGAGGGAATTTGTTGTTGTTGTTGATAACATTATTCAAAAAAATTGGGATTTGTTCATCAATGAACTTTTGCATTTAAAATTAGAATGTCTATCTGCSTATCTTGGGTGTCATTTCAAGGGATGATTTTTTAGGTAAGGGGAGGATAAGGTGGYGTGTGGTGCGGAGTTTGGTTGGCATTGGTGTTTGTCGAACACAACTGTGTGGATATTTGGGTAATGTGATGGGGTTTTCCAAAGGCTGCAGGGTTTGTCAACCGGTGTGTTGCGACTTGCGAGGTGGATGCGGTAGGGTTCATTATTGGTTGTATAGTTAGGATGAGGATAGCGGTGGTTTGCCAAAAAAAATAAATGGTGATTTGAGGAAGTTAAAGTAAAAATAAAATTACAATTGTTATTAGTAATAGGGACGATAAATAGCAATCCAGGRCTAGCCCACYAGTCATTATATTTTAAAATTTTAAGATTACCACTCTTTTTGCCATAAAACAAAGGCATAAAGGTCTCACTCTCAAGTAAATTAAACTAACAGGCAAGAGGTTTAATTCTAATCAATAAGTTTTGCAATTAAATCATTCTATAGAATGTAGAGTGAAGCAATTCCAGATTTAGTTTTTAGCAAAACTTCGAAAGTACGAGTGATGACAAATAATGAGCAAACATAAATTCTCAAAACACTCTTACATTAATCATGTAAAAGACCAAATAACCCTTATATTTTTTTTTCTTTTCAAAATACAACAAATGTCATCGATCGGCACYGTTTGTTTATTTACCATTTTGTCATCGTCTATGCTTCCTAAGTTTAGCTAAAACCTAAACTAGGAATTCTGTTTTAATGTGCATGTGAATCAAAGATTGCAAACAAAGTAATATGAACTTTAAATTGCAATTGCAATTCCAAATTTACACAAAATCCACTACCAAAGATATTTCCCATACCATACCCCATGCAATGGTGCAACCTAAGTCAAGAAATCATCATGACAAGCTCAAAACATCAAATCTTGGTCCCAATAATTTGACCTATTTTAGATTCATACACTAAAACAAAAGAAAATGACTAGACAAAATAAATATTTCGTATATTTATATAGTTATAGATACAATATTTCATCAMTTATAATCMAACATACATAATAAAGTGGTGAAAAGAAATGAGCATCTTTACTAATTAGTTATATTTTAACCTACATTTTGGGTAATTTGATGGCAACAATATAACTAATGGTATGGGATAAAGCATATGRGGATTTTTTTTTATCATTTAAGAATTTGAATGTGGCAAATAAGAGCTGAAATTAGGGCTCACAATCTTCCTATTGATTTTTAAAATGATGCTCATGCATGTAGCATGTAGAAAAATTCCTTATATATAGTATAATTGTATAAAGAACTAACATATATATAAACACGCCAAACAGTTAGATAGTACAAAAAAATATATCGAGTTTTATCGTGTAAAATCATCAATCTTGAAAATTATTAATTTTTTTTAAACATCGAGAGTAAAAGAAAAAAGGAAGTCGATTGCGCGCTATTGGTTGTATAGTATATGTACACTATGGGCTCTTACACTATGATGGGTAAACTAGCATTATTGTTGGTTGTGCTCATAATTGGAGAGATGTGTTGTTGCACTAATAGTGAGCCAGTTTTTAATGAGAATTATGGTGTTATTTGGGGTTACACTCATGTTGAGAACGGTCCCTTCTGAAGTTCAATGTTCATGGATCAGATTCGGGTTCATTTTCTTCTCCAATAATTCTCACTTCTTCCAATAATAATAATACGAAGTTAGATTGTTTTGCACGCGATGCGTGCTTTGTTTGTAAATTTCAAAAATCCTTTAAATAAAAAATTTCAAATTAGGAAATTATTATTAGCATTTTTTTTCAAATTTGTTGATTTGATTAATCTTTCTATTTTCTTTGCTATTAATTAGCTCATTTATTTACAAAAAATTAAATTATTAGGAGCTTTACTTTTATTCTTTTGCACGCGATACAATACTGTGTTATGTAAATTTCAAAAATGCTTAAAAATGAAAATTTCAAGTTAGGAAATTATTGTAGCATTTTTTTCAAGTTTTTTTTTTTATATTTGATTAATCTTTCTATTTTCTTTGTTAATTAAAGGTCATTTAATTTTAAAAAAATTAAATTATAGTAACTTACTTTATTTTAAGTTGTGTTTTGAAATTTTTAGGTGGATATCACCTTTTTTTTCCATTATTAGAAAGGTCAGGTATTTGGTCAATTTAGTATTAATTGACATAATTTTCATGCATATATTTTAATTTGTTTTTTTAGTAAAAAATTTATGCATGTACCTTATTACCCTTCTTAAGGTAATTATGTATTTTGAGAGGGACACCATCTTCCTCCCCCTTCGATCTTATATAATCTCGATCATTATTTTTCATAGTGTTTTTTTTATATTTATATTATTATTTTATGAAAACGCAGGAGGTGCTGGATTCGAATCAAAGAACATTATGGATCAGGATACTTTACTATGTCAATAAAATTACCTGGAAATGACTCAGGAGAGTGGTCACAGCATATTATTGTATATACTACTATAATTATTACTTCATTCATGCATTATTCCATTTTATAAAATGCAACTGACTAGCGATATTATAAAGTTTTCATTTTTTTACTTCCTCCGTATCAAAATAAACGCATACGATTTAAGAAGAGAGAAAAGGTGTCAAATCGTTGCGTTTATTTGAACGGAAGTACATAAAGTTACGTATGTATATGTTCTCAGATCATATGTTCATATAGTAATGATGTTAGGTGGTATATATGTGTATGTGTGTTGTGCATTATTTTAGCGCGTGTGTGTTAATTTGTACTATGGTGATTGATTTTACAGTTGAGTAATACGGTCGCTGACCATGACGAGCTCGATTTCGAGTTTCTTGGGAATAATAGGAAAACCCTACATAGTGCAACCAATGTCTTTGCACATGGACAGGGAGATAGAGAGCATCGCGTTCATCTATGGTTTGATCCTACGGCCGATTTTCACACTTACAAATCCTTTGGAAATCGATTTCACGTTTGTATAGTAGTTTCTCATAATATGAACTACTTATATACAGTTATATATATTACTCATATTATGTTTCTCAATTACATGCAAAATTAAAATCTTTACATTATTATATTTCACCAATAATGCACGTAATCATGCATGCATGCTAATATATATTGACATGGAAAAAGTTGTTATATGAAAACACAATCACTTAATTAAATTCTTTGATTATATCGATCAAGCAAGTTTTGAAACTAGTAGAAAATATCAAAACTGGTTTTAACCCCAGCTTTGAGCTCTGTACTTTTGACTTTACAAAAGCCGGGGTTGATGTATATCTAACAATGATTTTTAATCTTGTATTCTTTTCAAATCGATATAATTTTAACTTGTCTTGTTATTCACGATTTAGTTTCTTCGTGGACAACATCCCATACGATATTTCAAAAACAACGAAACCTTGGAGTGGCTACCCAACGAAGCCATGAAAGATCGAGGCAGCATATGGACGGAAGTGGATGGCAACGGACGGAGGGCAACCAAGATCATTTGGGAGCACGCCCCGTTTCAGCCTACTTCAAGGGTTTTGAAGTACGGTGTGCGCAATCACACCGATAGCGAAAACGTCGAGCCTTGCAACTCCCATGATTAATTGGTGGAACCACAAAGATATTGGGACCTAAATGACAATGAGAAAAGGGCCTACAAATCGTCAAGCATAATTATCTGTTTACGACTATTGTACCGATACTAATAGGATCCTACTCCTCCTCCGAATGCGCCCAACAATAATGAGGCTAATCGGGTTTCATGTGTTGGATTATGAATAGTATACGGAAAGAAAGACCTAACGAGGAGTTCAAATAAGATGAAATAAGTTTATGTATACGGAATATATTGTATGGAGTGCTATGAAAATAGTTTTCTTCGACCTTTAATTTGTAATTTAAATTTGGATTAAGTTTATTGTAAGACAATCCAATTCTTGGTGCCAATGTGCCATGAAGATATACTCTTATCTATGAGCTGTATCTAGTTCATATCCGAGATAATCTATATATTGGTTATTTCGTGGCAAACTCAGTAATTTTTTGTTTTTTTTAGGAAATACGTGACATTTCGGATATGAATCAACAATTATCCGTATTTATTAACCATCGAGATATGGGAGTTTAGTTCATCTCTGATATGAACCAACAATTATCCCTTATCAATTACGTGCTACTCTAAGATATTTGAATAGTTAAACGATTGTTTTTGTTATAGTAGAGCAACTATAACTTGGTAATTAACGGTGACCAATTTCTTAGACGAAGTACTCTCAATTGTCGAAATAGCTACTTACACAAGATCAAATTGATTATTGGAATTAATTGGATGAATTAAAGGGGTTACACCTTATAAATACTCTTTTAAAAGTGTTATGTCGTACAGCTTATAAATCCTCAAAAAAATTTAAGTCAAGAAATTTAAAGGTATTACCGCACTCGTAATGAGTAAAATCGTGATCGTTTGGATTACTAAAAATATTTTTTGAAAGGATAAAACATGATTTACAAAATCCAAACTATTTAACAATCATAATCACGATATAATTCGGCCTACCCATTTGACTACTTCAACTAAAAATGAATGTTTGCATTTGAAAGTTAGTCTACTATGGACCCCGGGAGTTCGGGACCATAGTAAATAATATAGTATAGTCGGCCATGAACATTTGTATTTGACATGGACATATTTATCTAGAGATGAACATTTGTAAAATATTTGCATATTGAGATATGAACATTTGTCCGGGATATATCGAGAAAAGTGGTTCTAAATATACCTAAAATTTTGCGTGAAAGTCTGAACCCAGCTTAGAAAAACTCGCAATGACATGCAAAATCAATACTTTTTTTTTTTTTTGTAGCAGCAAGCCAGCAACAAACACAACAACATTACCCTTTTCTAACACAAGTTGCTAGTACATGGACTTGCGCAAAGCCCGTACTATTTGGGCGGGTTTGAACCCATGCATGTCCGGTCAATCCATTTGAACACCTCTAATACTTTCTCCATGTCAAATTAATTGCAACTTTGATTTTTGCACGTATTTTAATGAAGATATTTGATGAGGTAAATAAGCAAATTAGGTAAAATAATTTTAAGACTAGAAACATATAATCTCATTCTTATTTGTGTTAAAAATATGTTACCTAATTTGCTCGTTTATATCATTAAATCTCTTCTTTAAAATATGTGCAAAAATAAAAGTTGCAATTAATTTGACACGGACGAAGTACTACATTTTCTTTCCCAAAAAAAAAGTTTATAAAAAAATTATAAATTGAAAAACATTTAATTAATACCAGCAAGATTTCCACGCTATTAGACGGCCGAAATCCCAATAAACCACCCAACATCGATGGCTCCAACGGCGGTTTCCTCTTCCTCAGCGCTCTCTCTCTCTCCTCCCTGGGCTTGTTAATCCATCCATCAATGGCGGAATCACACTCCATTTACTCACTKCTAATACTATGCTGCTTCATCTTGCGATTCGTAGTCAGCGAACAATCAGCTCGAATTGAGGAGTTCAAYGAGGAGCTGCTGCTCAAACCATTGCCCGATCGCAAAGTTCTAGCGCACTTTCACTTCGATTCCAAAGCTCAGTTCGCCTCCTCTAATGGCGGATTTCATCTTCATCTCTTTCCTAAGGCTATTCATCAGCTTGTATGCTTCTTCACTCTTCTTTTGATTGATTGATTTGATTAATTGATTGTGCTTAGGTTATTTGTTATAGGATTTTTATATTGAGCTCAATTATGCTGTTTCTAGTGCTGAATGATTGAATTTCGTTGWYGCATTATGCGTTTGATTGTTGATTTGAAGATTTAATAATGCTAAAAGTATATTTGGCAGCAATTCTAGGTTTGTCCATTGAAAATATAAGGAACTTTTCTAATTACGAGAATTGTGCAGTAAATTCATCACTGCAATAAGCTTAAACGCGACATTTGCTAAAGATTGTTGGGCATTCAATAGTTTGTTGTGAAAAGTTGTAATGCTCTAAGGTTGGGAGATTGGAAGAAAAATCACTTCATTGAAATGCTGTCAAATTTATGAGGATTGAAATACTGAGGAACTTTTCTAATTATGAGAGTTGTGCAGCTAATTCATGCACTGCAATAAGCTTAAGGGCTTAACCATGACACTTGTTAATGTTTCTTTATAATTCGGTAAGAACACCTTTAGAAAAACTGAAGAGTGTAGTGAGATGTCAAGTATAACTTCAAACAAATCAAGATCATTCCATGTTCATCAACAAGCAACACCCAATCTCACCTCCATTCCTGTGCTCTCTTCCTTCACCTTTGATCACGAACTTCCATCTCAACGTGATACCACGTAGTGGATCATTTCAACCAAAAATTTAAGCTGATGGTTGAGGCCGAAGTGTATAATATATATGATGCTCCAAGGAAGGAAGAAAATGATTTTCTAGGTTGAAATGTTGTCGAATTTATGAGGATTGAAAATTAGTCCATTTTCTATATCTGTGATGGGTTATATTGTGTTTTCACTTTCAAAATTTATTCTTCTTCCGTTTTTATTTACTCGCTACACTTCTCATTTTGCGGGCTTCTAGCCAATTTTTGGAGTGGAAAGAGACACGAAAAGGAAAAAAAGGAGACTATGTGAGAGGAGGGAGATCGAGAAAGCTTATTGCCCAAAATAGAAGTTTAGTAAGTAAACAAAACCTGGAGGAAGTAAATAATTTGCAAGTTTCTTTTGCGCCGGATGGTATTTAATTTATCAGGAATTTGCTTTCAACACACACTCATTTGTACACTTAGGTATCTGACTATTATTTGTTTACATGTAGTTTGCACTCCCTCTTATGCGCAAGGGTATACCTAGAACCAAGTTCATATTCAATAAATGATATGGCTGATTGTAAGAGTGTATGAGTGACACGGTGAGATGGCGGACATGTAATTATTACTCTTATAGTCTTATACAATACTTAAAACCAGTGATGCAATGCAGATTCATGATTTACTCGTGGAAAGAGTAGTGAGTGACTAATGATGATGTACTTTAAATGCATGGAAAGATCTGATTACATGTGGGTTTCTTGAGGTAATAATATGAGCGCATAAACTGTAAACATGTTTTTTTTAATATTGCCTGATGTTATTATGAGTTTTTGGCTAAGATTTCCTTTTGTTTCTCTCTGTAAGAATGGTGCCTCTTTAAGAATGTTGTTTGAGCCTTGTTTTTATTATATGGTAACGGCCGGTGTCAATGTATAATTCACTGTAAGTTAGATGTTTCTCTTCATGGCTTTTTTTACCCTTTTATTTCACACTTGAAAAACAGACAGTGCTGTTTTGCATTTGCGATGCTTATCGTAATTCAGAAATCATTTAAAAAAGATTTTAGCAGTGTGCATTATGATTATTCGGAATTATATCATACTTTAAAGATCTGTTGCTTTTAAATAATCAGTTAGCAGTGTATCTTGAGTGACCCTTCTGTGCTTCTTTGACCAGGTCCACAAATTTCATATCAAGGAGATGGAACTGTCTTTCACCCAGGGTCGATGGAATTATGAACGGTGGGGTGGATTTGATCCCATTTCAAGCAGTAATGCAAAGCCTCCTGGAGTCGAATTATGGGCAGTTTTTGACGCTCCATCATCTCAGGTTGATGCTCTATGGAAAAATTTAACTCACACTCTTTCTGGTTTATTTTGTTCTTCTATCAACTTCCTTGAGTCTTCAACTACTTATTCTGCTCCCGACTGGGGATTTCGGGCATCTTCTGGCAATTTGAGGTATGGTACATTGCCCCGTGAAGCTGTTTGCACTGAGAACCTCACTCCATGGCTGAAGTTATTGCCCTGCCGAGATAAAGCTGGTCTTGCCGAGCTGATGGATAGGCCATCTATTTATCGTGGATTTTACCATTCTCAGAGGCTGCATTTGGTTTCCAGTGGCTTTGGTTTGGATAGTGTTGCTTCAAAAATTGAACTTCAGCAAACTCTTACTGTTGTTCTCCAGCCTGCGGCTCAATGGGCCACAAGTTATAGCACCAGTTCATCCATGCAACCAAATTGGTCCTTAAGCTCCCTATTTGGAAGGAAAATCAGCAAAAAATGTGTTCTTGCTAAATCTAGCAAGTTGTACCTTCAATTTGACAGAGGCCTAGTTTCTGAACTGAAAAATAGAGGAATTAATCCTGAACTGACAGTTTCTGAAAGTTCCATCACTAATCCGGTGTTTGAATTGTCTGCTGCCCCTGAGAAGACAATTAGAGAAGTTGAAAATTTAGAAGACAAGGAGTCCTCTATTCTATATGTGTTTGCTATTGAGAAACTTGATGATGCTAATCAATTTGATATTGCACTGACTTGGAAACTTCCTGTGGTTTGGTCGTGTTCTCAAGCACCAGTACTTGCCAATAGGTTCTTGATGGGCAGTGGGAATGAAAGGGGTGCTATAGTTATCTCTTTGAAATCTATTGGTCTCCATCAGAGTTTAGTGGATATGAGTCCTTCTGGGGACAAGTGCATCTTGCATATCAATGTTTTTCAAGTTGTCCCCTGGTACGTTAAAGTGTATTATCATACATTAAAGATATACATCGATGGTCAAGTTCAGCATGCTGCTAATGTGACCAAGAAAATGCGGGTTTCCCCTTCTGAAGACAAAGTTTCTCCAGGAGCATTGGAGCTTGCCTTGACATTTCCCTGCAGTATGAAGTCAGCTGCGCTTTCCCTGGACTTTGATAAGGTATACCTGAAATGTCTTCACTTTTTGTTGATATATTGTTACTGGGTAAATAGACATAGATTTCATACGAAGTTGACAGTTTTACTCTTCATTTAAAAATCAGAATAGAGATGAACCAATATAAGTTCATGGTTTTTTGAAAGTGGTCTACTCAATGCATGCATTATGCATATATCTATACGATGTCGAGGCATGAGTTTTTACTCTTTACCCTCTAGAGGTACATTACCAGAGGACAGAACTTTTGTATATTCTATTTACCAGGGACAGTTCTTCATAAAATTGTCCAAATGAACAGAGCTTGTTATTGCGAGTATTTCTTGTCGATACTCAATAGTTGTAGCACATCCCACATAGCTTGACCATTGGCCAATTTGCCCTGGTTAGAATCAGTTAACTCAGTTATTGAACTTTGATTCTAGAAGTTGAGTGACTCAGTTGATCTGTAACCAGGCGAGGCCTTTAAGTTTGGGGGCATGCCTAATTGCCTATACTTTAGTGATCATCTAGGCATCTGAATTTTAATTTTTTTTCATGGTTTGTATTGTTTATTATTTGTACATCATGATGTGAAAATGTGTGTTCAGGGATTCCTGCACATAGATGAATACCCACCAGATGCCAATCAGGGTTTTGACATTCCTTCAGCTCTAATTAGCTTTCCTGATTTCCACTCAAGTCTAAGCTTTAATGAAGATTCAAGCGTGTCCCCTATATTATCAGGATTGCAGGTAGTCTGGAATTCTTTACGTTATACTCTCATAGTCTCATGGATCCCCCTCTTCCCCCCCCTCCTGTTTTCATATCATCTGATAGTTCCCCTTTTGAGTGCAGAAGAAAAGTCCTGCTCTAGCTTATACAGAAGTATTGCTCGTGCCGCTAACTACTCCAGACTTCAGCATGCCTTACAATGTTATCACGATTACTTGTACAGTATTTGCATTATATTTTGGGTCACTGCTCAATGTACTGAGGAAACGTGCTGATCAGGAGGAAAGACTGCTGGAAGAAAGAGGTAACTATATAGTTTCCTAGCAGACATCTCCGGTTTATAAATAGACACGTAGATTAACACCTTCCTTTTGAGTTTCCTTTTGGTTTAATCCCCTGAAATAGATAGTATATAAGAACGAAAGAAAAGAATAAGAAAAACAGAAGTATGATAAAAAATCCCTGAAGAAGTAAATAAGTCTATTTTATCTTGAAATCAAGCAATATATCTATATTAATTTTACATATACATGAACCTGCTCTTGATGTTCTGATCATAGCTGGTAAATGCAACATTTAATTTATTCAGAAACTTTGAATATACATCTCCTTGATTGAAATTCATGAGAAATTTAGGATCATTACATCTGCGCTCCCTGATTATCATATAGGAAAATCAAAACCCATTTCTTCTTATTTTATTATCCTAAAATCATCTTTGTGGTTAGTTTTTTGGGCATCGTATGTTCTTATCCTTGCCAACCTGGTTTATTGTTGATTTGAGTGATTAATACTACGTATTTCTATTAACTCGAAATACCTTTGGTCGTTGTGTAATACTTCAGATAATGGCAAATTATTGCTAAATCATGAATCGTGATAATCAACAGGAAAGGTCTTTTAAGTTGAAAATTTTACCTTTTTTGTTCGGCTACTAATTCTATATCCCTTTCTGAATGTGGATCACAGCAAAACAGAAGGGTAGCTGGCTTGTTCAGAAGTTGAAAAAGTTGTTTGCCAGATTGAGGGGAAAACCTCTAGAACAGGAGGAGGACTCTTCGCCCCCCTCGTCATCGAAGTCTAATATTAAGCTTATTTTCAAGGTTTCATTGGTGGCTGTAATTGCTGTAATTTGGCAGTATTACTCGAGATAAGTAGAAAGTAGGAATTCACCAATTACACCCTTTCTCTGTTACATCGATTCTTTTCTCCACTTTTGTACAATATTGTAAGAACAATTTTGATGCTTGATATAGAGATTATTACTCGAATGCGTATAGTTAGCCAATTCTGTTCGTTTGACAGCATAGTTAGGTTGTGCAGGACTGCAAGTTTCTCTTTCAAGTTCGAACTACTCCATTATAAGCTGGTGCTATTTGTCATTTTCAAGTGCTTTTCCTTGTTTCGGCACAGTTCAACAAATGTAAGATCACTCATATTATTCACATTTCTACCAACACACAAGCCATCAATGTGATTTATGCTTCAAACTCGAAGAGACCGATGATACAATGCAAAGTATATAAAGACTAAAGAACCTGTTCACATCTTGTAAACTCACACATTGCATTAATACACAACATACTTTTATATTTCCTCCGTTTCATAATGCTTGAAACACCCTTATTTTATTTACGGGTGTTTCAAGAATACTTGTTTAACTTTTTCTTCTTATTATTAAGTAACTTTTGGAGTTGGGAAATGTTAAATGAAGTCTGTTTTTACTAGAATCGAAATTCACTTTTCGTGTGAATTTCCAAACATACCCCCAACTTATATCTCTCACTTAAATTGATTGACCACCGTAATGCATCGTTGACCACATCGCTAACCAAATTTCGTCCCGTACTCTTGAATCACCGTCAATACTTATCTGAATTGTAGCCGGAACACGTCAGAGTAGTCGTTGGAAGAGAAATTTGAAGCCGTCAAGGTTGGACGCCCAACACAAGTGTGATGATCATGGTTCCCACGCCTAGAGCAGACGCAGGGACCATGGTTCCCACGCCTACAATAGGCGTGATGGTCATGCAAGATTTTTATTTTTGCTGTGATCATGCAATCATGCAAACACTCCATCATACAATCATGCAAACACTCAATCATACAATCATGCAAACACTCAATCATACAATCATGCAAACACTCAATCATGCAAACAGTAATGCAATTTTTGTGGGATCATGCAAACATAGACATCACGCCTAAAGGAAGCGTGGGAACCATGGTTCCTACGCCTAATCTAGGCGTCGGGACCATGGTTTGGTCGCTTAGTACAAGCTTCTGTATTGGGCATCCAACCTTAGCGGCCCCAAATAACTCTTCCAACATATTTCGCCTACAATTCCGACATGTTATGACGGCAATCCAAGAGTACAGAACGGAATTTGGTTAACGATGGTGGTCAATGGTGATCAAGTGAGGTAGTTAGTGGGAGAAGTAGTTAGGGGTATATGTGAAAGTTCACACGAAATGTGGACTTTGATTCCAGTAAAAGCGGACTTCGTTTAGCACTCCAGTTTGAGGTTTTGGGCACACGGGTAATGGACTGTTAGTCGCAAGTGATTCTCCTCCGTTAATTTACCTTTATAACGTGGTTCTCAACTCTATATGCACTTACTCCACCTAATAACACTTTTCCAAATTTTGCCTATAATTTAGTTTATTCAAAAATACAACACCTATTTCGAAACGAAAGAAGTATACACCAGGTGACCACCGATCAATACGTGATTTTGTCGTAGAAGTCCCACCAAGAAAAATAGTAACCATGGAGTGAACACGAAGTCGAATAGGTCTATTATTGTCCGGGGACCATGTTCCTCATTATGGTCTCGGATAAATGTTCATTTCCGAAAATAGAAATGTTCATTTGCGAAAATACAAGTGTTCATTTTCATGTATGAACATCTTACATGTTGAGATGAACATTTTTAATTTTGAAAATGAACATTTGTCCGGGACCATAGTAGAATTTGCGCACGAAGACGGAAGACCCAAAGAAAAGGAAATGGGAGTGGGCCAAAGTGAAAGCCCAGTGACAAAAATTCAAAGAACTGAAAATGTTAAACCCCAAATCGCAAAACCCCATTACAACTCACAACAAGCTTTTTGCAGCTCTCGCACACTAAACTCAGTGAGTGTTCTTTAATGGCGAAGAGGATCTTAGCTTCCCTTCATCACCACCTCCTTCGTTCTCATCATGCTCATCCTTCTCTCGTATGTCTTTCTCTCACTCTTCTTCCCTTTCCTTTTTAATTTTTTTAAATAATAATCTTCGAATTTATGTTATTGCAATCAACAATGAAATCTAATCAAATCCCAGTTTTAGGTTAAAATACGCCCAATTAGTGTCGAATGTTTGATTTGTCGCATGTTTATAACGCTAGGTTTTTGCACTAATCGAAATTAGGCATCATTGTTAGGTTTGGTCGATTTTCATTTTTTTAAAGCCTGTTTTTAATGGTTGATTGTTGACTGAAGTTTTGGTTAATCAGGGCGTTTCGTGTAGTCGAAAGTTTTCGACGACTATTTTGACTCCAAATTCAAGTGATGAAGGAATTCCTTCTGATTTACTTATGCCGCACAAAACTGTCTTAACTCCTGATCGTGTTCAAGGTATGTGGATTGAAATGGTGTAAATGATCAATTGATTATCAAAATGATTCAGTTGGCATATTGAATTAATGCTGCTTACATTCTTGATTAGTCGAATTTACCTAGTGTTTGAGCTATGCCGATGACTTTTGCGATTCTCTATATTGATTCATGTCTAGCCAACTCGAGATTATTTTGGGATTAAGTTGTTGTTGTAGTTGAAGGTGTGCTGTAAAATCTTAATGTTCAATCGGACATTATGCTGGTGTCGAACACTCAAACTGTAATATGATTGTAGATGCTTAGCACTATATTTAGGACCCAAATTATGCAGTTTTTTTCGAAGTATGCCATAGTCTTAGGCCTTATATGTTCCATTGTGCCGGGGTTTGACACTAGAAGTGTGAAGTGTCCGAATATGATTAGTGTAGGTTAAAGAATTGTTAAGGCTGTGATATTCCCTTGTGTTTTAATTAATTGTTTTGTTTTGTTGCATTGTCTTTGGCACTATAAAATTTGATGTATATACATGTGTTTGTCTCTTTGTTGACTATGTCTAGCTTCTCATTGTTTATCTAATGTAACGATGCAGAATGATCTAAGTTTATATGAGTATATATAGTATAGTATTTTGGTCCATTAACCATCTATCATCTGAACATTGTTAGGTTGATCTTCTCTGCACGTTGTATTTAAGGTTTATTTATGTATGAGTTAACAGTTTTTAGCTGTAAAAGTTATTGTATCTGCTTGGCAATTGATTTTAACAATCTTATGATGAGTTAAAAAATGCGAGTTCTTTTTGTTGTTGCTGATTTGTCATATTGCTGTGTAGGAGTATACCAGGATCTGGTAATCCCTGTGACAAATTTTCTTATGGAAGATAAGGGACTTATGACATTGGCTGGGGATGTTTTTGATGTACCAATTAGGAAAGATATTGTTCATAGAGTTGTGAGATGGCAGCTTGCAAAGCGTCAGCAGGTGATTGTTGTTCTTATGCTTTTTAGTTAGATTGTTGCAATCCCCTACTAGTCCTACCCCCTCAAATTTGCACCTACCAAATAAGGGCAATATAAACAGAAGGGGGAAAAAACAAGCGTGGCAAAATTTAAAAAAAGTAGAGCTACAGATTAAAGTATGTAGGTAGCTTTGCTTAGGCAATTATAACTTGTTTAGTTTCCTAGCTCCAACTTATATGTTGATACAAGATATTTATTTTTCTTAATTTCACCTTTTGGCTTTTGGTGTTGATATTTGTTGTTCATGATATTCTGCCACATAGAACATTAAGCAATCTTGTCCTAACAAAGTATTCCATGTATTGATTTTAGGGAACTCATTCTACCAAAACAATCAGTGAGGTTAGTGGGACTGGGCGGAAGCCGCATCCACAGAAAGGTACTGGTCGGGCAAGGCAGGGATCACTGCGCTCACCTCATGTAAGATACATTCTTCTTATTGTTCTATTTTTCTGGATTTTTGCTTGTGATTTGATTGAGATAGAATTACCTGGTAAATTTCAGATGAGAGGAGGTTCTACAATGCATGGTCCTAAACCAAGGAGTCACGCATTTAAATTAAACAAAAAGGTTCGGCGTTTGGGCTTGAAGGTTGCTTTGTCTGCTCGTGCTGCAGAAGGGAAGGTACAATTACTCCGATTCTATCACATGATGAATCTAGCAGATATAAATGTTTATCAATTAAGACCATTCAATAGTCCAGTGGTTAAATTGTTTTTCTTCCCTCATCTTTTGAATACTACTTTGTGTACCCAACCTTATAGATGCCTTGAGAATTAAGGCTGGGCTTTCTCTAAGGATGATTAAGTCCTTTAACTTAATAACAAGCCTAATGAATCAGCATGTTGCTAATGCAAAAACCTAGATTTCCAGGCAAATTATATTTCAAGATATGGGTCTGTGGTTGATGCACAGTCAGAAACTCTGAATACTTCTGTATATTTCAAATTATGGTACATATCAATTATCTCCATCAATTCATCAATAGCACGGATGCAGTATCATAGTGTGTTGTGGCTTAATAAAACTTGACTTGATAAAACAGTAACAATGGCACAAATAAACAGGTTGATTGCAAGGAAATAATAAAGCAGCAACTTTTAGGGAAATGGCGGCTATGATGTCTGATATTGATGGCAGCTCACAAGAGTACAAATACCTATAATACAATACACTATTCTCTCTCTTCTTTTCTGAATGAATTGCCCTCAAACCACACCACTCCTATTTAAAACAACACACCCAAAACAGGAAATAAAAAAGTAAATAAAAACATGATAAATACTCATTGGACCAGCTGTCCTTTTCTAGTGAGCCACTTTGTTGTCCTTCTTCCTTCTAGCATAAGTACGAACAATTGTGGGCTTGGGCCGAGGCATGACATAGTGGTTCATTGTTAATTACTTGATTAAAAATGGAATAATGTATTTTTCTAGTATAATACTCCGTAGTATCTTTTATAAGTACTGGTGTCAAGTAATCACAAAGGCGTAAACCTCTTAAGTCTACCAAGAACACTCGAGTGCCTGTGGTTTTGTGTGTTTTTGTTAACTCCTTGACGGCTTGACCGACTGTACAACTGCTGTCAGATTACACAATCACTTGTTATGTTTGGTTATATTGAGCTGTGTATATAAAATTTACCAAAATCTGATTTAATCAATCTGGTTATGTTCAGCTTCTGATTTTTGATGATATGGAAGTCCCAACTCACAAGACCAAGAACATTGTTACTTGGGCCAACGTGATGGAAAATTCGAAGAAAATGCTGCTAGTTGATGGTGGTCCCATTAATGAAAAGTTGAAATTGGCTACGCAGAACGTACATTATGTTAATGTGTTGCCTTCTATAGTAAGTTGCTGCAATCTAATCTTTTTGTATGTGCCTATGATCTCTGAAAACTGAAAGCTATAGGAACTCACAATGCGCCCCAGGCATATTAAGGCTTTATTGTTCTTCTAGCTGTGCAAAAGAATAGTCATTGGGGGTGTTTGGCAAATGGCTTTTGGCTTTTTTTAGCTTCGCAAAATATATGTTTTGTTGTTAGGTTTAGACCTAGCTTTTCTTGTTGTCCCGCAAACTCTCTAATAAACAACTAACAACTGTAAGTCTGTAACTTATTTTACCAAACTGCTCTGTAAACAATTGACTTAATAAAACTTAAACAGCCAACTTAGGAAGCTATTCCATACTTCAAGCAAGTTAACAGCCTGTTGGCAAACAACCCCAATGTCTTTTGTTTTGTGTGTGCGTGTTGGGGCCCGGGGGAGGGGGGGTGGAGGTGGTGCTTCCTCTGCTTTCTGGATAAGCTATTCAATTTAAATTTTTTTCTGATGACTTTTTGGCTTTCCCAGGGTTTGAATGTCTACAGCATCTTGCAACATGACACTTTGGTGATGTCTCGCGATGCTGTTAATCGGATAGTTGAGCGGATGCACACCCCAATTAATCGATGAAGATATTAAAATGAGGTCATACTCTACTCAGAATTACTGTCAAAACTTCAATTCTGTCGCTTTAATACGAAGTGTTACACATTTTGCAGCTAGAAATGGAGTTGTATTTTCGTTTTAATTCCCGTTCTCTTAGCTTAGGCTGAAATGTACTAGTGATTTCACTGGTTGTGTCAACCAATTTGATTGATCTGAACGAACTTGTATTACATGGCATACCCCGTGTCTTCTTTGGAGCTGTATATTGTTCTCAGTTCACGTAAGCCTCTCCCAGGTTAATTAATGTGAGTTTGGTGCTTTAATAAGGAACAAATTCCTTTGACTGTGATTCGGAACATTAATGATATGGTGAAAACCAGTTTCTTCAACTTCATGTTATACTGTCCGAACTTTATCAATCCACAGGGATGAGAGTCATGAGACTGTCAAGATTCAAGACTTGAGAATTGACATTAGCCGAAATGGTCATATGGTAAACAATATGGTTTCCAAGAAAATTCAAGGATACTTTCTCTAATTTACATAGTCAAAAGCACTTGCTTCAAAAATGAAGAATGAAGCTTAATTCATCGCGTTCTCTTACAAGATGATGCTATGACTTCGTCTTCTCTCGTTCTTTTAAATCTATCACACAGATTCTCGTTACAACGTAACTTGGCAGTGCAGCCTTCTCTTTCTTCCAGACCTGCAAATCAAAGAGAAATCACATTGTCTGTTCCGTTATGTTAACTTCAACATTTATATACTCGTCTTTCAGAATTCATCAAATTGTGATGTACAAATAATGCAAAGGGGAGAGATTTTTCTGCGTGTTTGTACCTCGGCAAAATTCTGTCGAACATGTTGCACCAATTCTCGCTCTCTTGATCAAGGGACTAACATTTTCCAACCAATTTTTTCTTTTTACTCCAGCATCACTGCTAGCCGTCTTGTTTTCCATTTCGTTCGCTGCAAGAAGCGAAATTTTTGCATCAGTATGAAATACAAGCTAAAGCTGAAATAACATTTGACAAATTTAATCAACCTAGTAAAGTAAACTAACCATTGTTGTTTCCCTTTAACTTCTTATTGTTCGATGAGTTGATCACTTCAGTGTGTGGAGCTTGAGCTACTTTCATTCCATCCCGACACGCGCCATTTATCGGACTGTTAGCTTCGGGATCATGTTGTCCTGAAAGAAGGCGAAGGAAAAACATAATTCATCAACTTTAGTTCAAGAACCCTAGCACACATTATATGTACTCTACTCTATTTCCTCCATCCTACAATGTTCTATCTATCAAGATGATGCTCACAACTCTTCGAAGCGATTCATACACTTGCAAGTTCCATATATTGTGAATCACTCGAGAAATCAACAAGTAGTTACCAATATTGGGGAAGTTTTTTCAAAATTAAAAACACTGTTCATCTAACAGTTAGATATCTAGCTGTGAAATAGAGATTTTGTAAACACACACGAGAAAATAAAATTGTAAATTTATTCTCTCTTCACAACGTAACATCGATTAATAATGTAAATTGATTCATAGAATAGAATCACGTAACACCACGTCAACAATGTTATGTACTTGTACTATTTCGCGACAAAATTTAGGCTCTATATGTCTCCCCCTCCCATCTCTCCTATAATCTACCTTGTAACCTTGTTCATTCCAAATGAACTTATCCTATGAACCTCAAAACTCTAATCTTTTAATAGCTTAAAATGCCACTATATGAGCACATTATCAATTGAAAAAACATTTCTATAAATCTATTCATCACGTAACTCAAACAAGCTCAAATCAGGTGTAAAACGGCCGAATTTACACTACTCACAAATCTCCGAAATTTACATGAATTTTCCCAAAGTTGATCAAATCGCACTACACATTTTCTTTTGAACCAAAAACACACACGCAAACATAAACACACACATATCATCAATTGGAAAAAAAACATTTCTATAATTCTATTCATCACGTAACTCAAACAAGCTCAAATCAGGTTTAAAAGGGCCGAATTTACACTAGTCACAAATCTCCGAAATTTACATGAAATTTTTTCCAAAGTTGATCAAATCGCACTACACATTTTCTTTTGAACCAAAAACACACACACGCAAACATAATAAACACACACATATCATCAATTGAAAAAAAACATTTCTATTCAATCAAGTTCAAAACGAGCATATAAAAGGGCCGAATTTACACTATTCACAAATCTCCGACATTAACGAGGATCACACAAACAAACATAAACACACACACACATACTCTTGGAACCACAATTGACGAGCTTTCCATCAACGAGGAGAGCAGAAGAAATATGAGCACCAGTTGACAGTCCCTTAGAAGAGAAGAAAGAAAGGAGTGACCTCCAAGTAACAGAGGAAGCAACAAGATCAATCCCTCTGCTTATGAAGTGTCCGTTTAACTTTAAGGTTGCGGGTTCGATCCCGAATATACGAGCAATGATGCCTATATCCAGCCTCTGGTCTTCCCAGGCCACCACTTCTGATGTCTTTGATGCTGCAGGACAGTACAGCTTCACTACTGATGATTTCTTTGTATTATCATCGTTGTTTTTGGTTTTGGTTTGTTGTTGTATCTTTCTTTTCTTGCTAATATGATTATTATTATTATGATGATGATGATGTTCTTGCATGTTATATTATATGGTTGATTATTTGATTTTGGGAGAAGAATTCGATTGGATTAATGGGGGTGTAACGGCTATCTAGAAGACTCTGGTGTTGATGAAAAAACTAAAAAGGGTTCTACATTATTCCACTTGCCTCCTTAATCACACAAGGTGTTAGTGGTAGTCGGTTGGGCCTTTTATTTTTTATTAATAAATTCACACGAGCTGAGCACGGCCCAACACGAGCCCGTCGTCGGAACAACACGGCACGAGAAACACGCCAACGGGTCGTGTGCGGGTCATGAACAACATTTTAAAAATCGGCACGAGTTCGACATGAACACGTGGATCGGCCAAGTCGTGAGGAAATTAAACTCTTTTTAGATAGAATTATAAGTAAAGCATGTGGGTGACACGACCAAGCACGACGCGATGTTACTCTTGGCCCGTATAGGCGCAGCTCACGAGCTTGACATGTGGGCTATCTCAACGCGGTCCATACCCACCTTTAGACAACATTATCACTAATTTTTTACTTAAAAATGATGTTATATGTAACATTGTAGCCCTAAGGGTTATGGATTAAGAATTAAATACACTGTTTAAAATAGAAAACATTTAGAAATTCATGACAAATTCAAACAAAAATCTTTAACATTTTCCATTACAATTAAGATACTAACTTTATATGCTAACAAATACATATAATTAAAATATTAACTTTATACGCTACATAAGCAAAAAAATCGATGACAATATTGTCAAACAATTAATTTGGAACTTGATTTCACATTCAACCAAAGTTGTGAGGTTAGTTGACACATTAGAGTTATATTCAATCAAAGTTAAGGGACAATTAGCCACTTTCGCGTATTTTTCTGTGTATATCCGGTTCACCCTTTTGGTTAATTCGGATTCGATGATCAGTTCTGGGTGATTAGGTTTTAGTCCTCCTCCAATTATTGTTGCGGGGGATCGAAGTCAGATTCTCCCGGCTACCAAGTGTAGTTCCAATCACCGCTTTTCGCCTATTTTAGACTTACCCGAAATTATTTCCAAAAATAGAAAACAAAAATGCTTTCCTTAAAGCAGAGATTAAACCCAAACCTATAAATTTGGAATAATCGAAAATGGAGTCACAAGAGAAAAGAGTTTGCTGGAATTCCTGCATTTTCTATTCCATTCTTCAATCGCAATTTATTTGTTTTTTCTCTTGAAGAATCTCTCAATAATAATGTTAAATGTTTCTTCTTCTTCAACCTCTTCTCTCCTATAAACCCATCTCACTTAATCCATTCACAATGCTGCTGCAATTTTCCCCTCTTTTCATCTTTCTGAATTCACTCCCTTTTGAATTGGTACCATTCTTGACTTCTTGTTCTTCATTTATTGTACTTTGTGTGTGATTTGATGATTATTAGTTTAATTGTTGATTAATCATGTTGGGTTTTGTAAAATTGGTATAAGATACCCAATTAATTGGCTTTAGTTTTCTGATATGGTAGTTGAAATGTTGGAAATGAGTAATTTTTATTTTATTTTTTGAAGATATTATGGTACATTAGTTGCTTTATCAAATTGGGTTTTGAATGCTATTTGGTTTTGGGTATTCTGAATTTTGATTGATTTGGCTGTTCTTTTTGCTAACAAATTTAATGGCTAATTAGCTGTTTGTTAGTTGAAGTATATGTTTTGTTTGCTACCAAAAGGTATTCTTTTGATAATCTTATGTTTTTTCAATGAATTAGAGTGTGTGTTATTTGGCCTTGTTACATGTTTGATTATTGCTGAATTGCTTGAGTATGAAAAACAAGATGTGATCTAATGGTGGATATGGTTGTTGCTGTTTCTCATGTATTTTGTTTCAGAAATGGCTGTTCCTGAAGTAGATAAGAGATTGCTGGAACAATTGGAAGAAATGGGATTTTCACTAGCTCGTGCTACTCGAGCACTTCACTTCTCTGGTGAATCACCTATTCTTTTGTAATTTTTCTTTAATTGCTGACGAAATTAATACTTTATTTCCGTTTGTGTTGCGTATTTTTCAATTATGGCAATCATGATCTGTGAGAGTTGTTCTTTTGTTAAACTCAGGACTCAGCGAGTCTGTAATTGAAGCTGCTAGACTGTCATTCTGTAGTTCTATCATTGCCTCTCTGATTCCCCTTCATTTGTAATATCTCGTTGTCACTTGTTGATCCTTTTGGTTCAGTGATTACTTGTTGTTTCTATTAACTGTGGAGGGTAGTGGGTTGGATGTTGCAATTTAAACTCATCTTTCGAACCAGGAGTTTACTTGGCAGTTGTCTCTGTCGTCTTCGTGCCTTCACTGCCTTGTAACTGTTCAATGGTGATATTTAGGGGTTTTGCTTTTGTTGGACTCTATTCTCATTGCTTTTGCCAGTGAAATTTCTGGACTGTCATTTGATCACTATCAATCCTACTCCCCTTTATTTCTGTCTTCTCGTAGTCACTTTCTACTCCATGTGATTCAGCAATTACCTGTTCTTTCTACTGACAGTAAAGGTTATTGGTTGGATGTTACAATGTGAACTGAACTTCTCAACATTGAGCTTTTAACTTTTTAGTATTGTTGGCAGTTGTCTTCACTAACATCACAGGTCTTTTAGGCTTTTTCAAGCTTATATTTCTGCTGTCTTGGCTGTTGTTTCATCAATTTTCTCTCTCTCAGGTAATACTGGTCTGGAAGATGCTATAGATTGGATAGCTGATCATGAGAATGACCCAGATATTGACCAGATTCCTCTGGTATTGTATTTATATCTCATTACTGTGAACCACCAACCACGGTGATTATAACTTATTATAGGTGCTTGAGAGATGATTTTCCATACTCTTTATTTAGTATTGCACTACTAACATTGAAATACCTGACATTTAATTTAGATTATTGCATTTTGTTCTCTCCAAGGTTCATTAAAAAAAATATAAGTATATATATATATATACTCTTCCTTGCGAAGAAGCTGTCTGGTGGCTTTTTTCTTTTTTTCTTTTTTTCTTTAAATGCTTGGTTCTTGATAATTAGCTTTGAGGCTTTCATTGAGAATGGGTTCACTGTAGGATGTCAATTTAACTTTACCATTTAGGATAAAAAAGCAATTGATTGGAAGAATTTCTTAGTATTTTGCCAGCTTATCTTTACCTTGGCCAAAATTTAGTGTGTACATATTTGTGAAAGTTTGGTAGTGGTTTGTGTCGTTCGTCCTATATATGAGTATATTGTCTAAATAGTTAAATTTTTGCTTTATTAGAAATAACAATTACTTACTCCGTTTCTTTTTACTAGCAACTTTTGCCAAATTTAGAATTATCAAAGTAGTGGCAACTATTTTTTCTTTCCTTTTTTGCATCTCATTTTTCTCTCTCTTTCACTTTCACATTTACAACCAAATTTTGCCTAGGAGTATGTGTCATGCTTAAAGTTGCCACTAAAAAGAAACGGAGGGAGTATTAAATTTTCAATTTTCATGATATTTTTTTTATGTGCTGCATTCTAACTTTCTTTTTCTACACATTGTAGATGTATAGTAAAAGACTAGCATAATCATATGGGGTTTGTTAGGATTAGCTTGGTGAGAAAGCAAGTAGATGGGTAGTTTTATACATAAAGAAATCAGTAAGAGGGAAGGGATGGGGAAGTATTATTGAGCATTCTCTTTAGTTCTTAGGAAGTTGGGGGTGAAATAAGCCACTTGAAAGCTTGTATTTGGGAGAGAATCAAGCCTTTTGAAAGCTGACATATCATTAATATTTTTGGTAATTGTCATATGATTAGTACAAATCATCATCATTGTTATTTGGTGAATCAGTCGATTATTTCAGTTCAAATACATGTATCTTGATGTCTGCCTTTTCATGATCTTTTCTATCTATTTGTTTCTTGGTTACTGTTAGTTGTTTTTATTTATTTATTTGTTTATTTGTCTATTTATTTTTATTGAGATTGAGTTATATGGTGTGCTTTTGAAAATTGAAATTTATGGTAAAGACAGTTATGCATATTGGGTGAGATAGAATGCCCGTGTGACAATCGAGCATCATTTGTGAAAGCTCACTCAAATACAACTATACAAGGTTATGTCCATTATAATGCTTTGGTTCTAACTTCCTAATTGCACTCAGGTACCAGTGGATATTGATTTGGATGCTTCTGAACCATTTCCTTTCTCAGAAGAAGTGAAGATCAAGGCTCAAAGACTAAGGTTATTTGTTTACATTTTGTTTTTATTTTTTTACCTTTGCTTATCTTTTTTTTCCCCCCGAAAGCTTCAATAAGAGAAAACATTTTTACTGAAACATTTCTTGCTTCTTCTAAAGGAATGGAGACAATCAAATGGGAAAAGAGAAAGAAAAGGATCTGGAAAGAGAAAAGGAAAAGGTATTTATTTTTGCTATGTATGTACTCTTCAATGACAATGTCACAAGTTGATACAGTCATTGTGCTCCTTGTGTAAGATGTTTAAATTTATTTCCTTAAGTCACTTTTACATGAAACTATTCACATAGAATGCCAAAAGGTCAATTTTATACATTTGTTTCAAGAGACTACAGAGTATTTTCTTGTGCACAGTAGTTTGTTGCAATCTTTTATATGCTGTAGAATCCAGAAAATTATGCTGAAACTGAAGTTTTTGTTGGTACCTGCAATCCTAGATGTCCTGTTAGACATAATCAGTTGCTTTAATAGTTGAATCAGATTACATTTATAATGTACCTTGTAATGAGTCTGCAACGGAGTATGTGCCAACCCTGATCTTTTAAACATAGTTATATTGGGTAAAGCCGTAAAGGTAATCTGTACAGCATATCTAATGTTGTGTTTATGCATACACTTTACAGGCATTTAGATGCTCATGTGCATTAGATACAACCTCCATCTGGCTTAGAACAATGCCAATTTAAAGGACAGCTGTTCAGCCAGCCCATTCCGTTGACTTGTTGTGTCAACGTATTGTTTGATGCTAGCTAAAAATTTGGTTTGGCTAGTTGGGATTTCTTTTAAACCCTCAAATATATGTTTTTCACTTGAAATTTTTTAACTTGCTTGTGATTGAGTCTATCTAGAGGGGATTGGTAGGATACATTTTGTTAGTTGTCATGCATGAGAATTTGTCTTTTTAAGTGTCGGAGTCGGCTATTTTTTGAGACAGTTTAATGGATCTGGTCCCAAGTAAAGTTTCCATATGGCCATACTCATGTTAGAATGTATGTTGAGCATCTGACACAATTAGTTGAAGTGAATGACACGTCCAAATAGTCAACTACACTAGTAAGATGCAAGGCAAATGGCTTTCCATGTAAAGAGTGTACCTTTTGAAAGTTACATGGTACTCATACAAGTTAATGCTTGCCTAATGTATGCGTTTGAGACTGGAAGTGTCAGAAAATGCTCAAACATATAATAGGAAGAATTTATGTTAGAACCCAAGACCACAAGACATGCAAAGGGGAACCATTCAAGCATTCTAATCCTTTTTATATGCCAGTGAGTGTCATAGAGTTTCTGTTTACAAACGCCATACTCTGGCATATGCAAAGTTAACTGTTTGCTTGTGCAGGAAAGGATTCAGGCTGGGAAAAAAATGTTTGAGGCGAAGCGAATTGCAGAAGAAAATTCAAGAAAAAGGTATCTCATATGCTATCAAGTATATTAATATGTTGTTTGTGCACTATCCCTTAGTTTAGACTCTGGTAATCTCTATTTTTGTAGAATGATAGCTTTAAGAGAAGCAGATAAAGAGGAGGAAAGAATAGCTAGGGAGAGAGTACGTCAAAAGTTGGAAGCTGATAAGGTCTATGCTCAATTCTGCTAGCTTTCTGTTTCTACCCTGTTTACTAAGTTCGGTCTGATTAAGTCAAACCATAATCATATTTCTATTATTTTACTTCATCATGGCAATTAGCTCTACTGTTAATGGCATTTGATTATGATGGAATATATATTTATGGATATATAATATTGTTTTTCATATGAAAGATACCTTATGGGACTAAGTTTTTGATTGATTGATTGATATGAAAGATAACTCTAATGATAGGATACTTTTTACTTCTTAGAATGGGATGACTTGATTCTTTCTAGCCAGTAAAATAGCTTAGGATGTTGCATTACAAGTTTACAACCAGTTACTGGAATTTTATGTTTCAAGTAGTGTCTAGTCATGAGTCTTTACGAGTCTATTGTTACTGGTAAGATCTGCAGGCAGAAAGAAGGGCTATGCTTGGAACACCTCATATCTCCTCGTTATCAGTGCAACCCGAGAGTCATGTGGTACAGAAAAAATCTACCGAGGTTTGGTTTCTCTTGCTCTCTCTCTCTCTCTCTCTCTCTCTCTCTCTCTCTGCATGTGTGTACATGCATTTTGTTCTTATTATTTTGGTAAGAGTTGAATGCAAAGTCAGGAATTGTTCTTTTTGTAGGCTTTGGCCGATAGTTAGCGGATGCTTTCTAAAAGATAGTTATATTTTATAATGTCTACTTATTTGTTGAACTTCTTCATCATATCATAGGCCTCAAAGCCTGTTAAATCTGCTAAAAAGGCAGATCTTTTGAGAGACTGTTTACGAAGATTAAGGCGTCACCACATGGTTAGTGACCTGGTCCCCCAATTTCAGCTGGTGCAGTTTCCCATTTCTTTCGTATAAGCATTGATTAATTGCATATGTTTTTAATGGCTGTAGGATGATGATGCCAGAGTAAAGAAGGCTTTTCAAACTCTTTATATATATGTAAGAAATGTCATGTACAATCCTGATGTGGAAAAATACAGGAGCATACGACTCAGTAACCCAGTTTTCCAGGTTTGCACTTCGTGTTCATTTGGTACTTGGTAACGGGATGTTTTGCTTTTTATAAGATCAAAGATTTTTGGACATCTCAGACCGCCTAGGAAAAACTTGAGATTTTTGGCCTTTATTGAGTTTCTATTAATACACTATCTCATATTACCTACAGTCTACAGGAAACGAATCTTGTTGGGCAAACTCTAGGTAGATTTGTAGTTATCAAGGAAATGGTAAAGAAATTGCAGAAGATAGATAGTTAACAATAGATTTTAAATATGTAGTGAAAATTCCGGTAGAAGGAAAAAAATGCGAAAGAAAGTTCCGTAGTTGTATGGCCGCTCTGATGATGACGTGCATTTAAACATTTTATGCTTGTAGTGCGGCTGTATGCTTTCTTTCCCCTTACATTCTCTCTCTTTTCAATATTAATATAGGAAAGAGTCGGCAGTCTGACTGGAGGTGCTAGATTTCTGGAACTCTGTGGGTTTGAAAGGACTAACAGGGAGCAGTTCTTGTATCTTCCTCGGGAGAAAGTTGACACAGAGACGCTTAATTTAGCCATGTCCGCGTTACATTCTGCATTAACCAACCCTTTTTTCGGATTACTGTCTGTTGAACCGGCATGAAGTGCGTCAACAAGGATGATCAACACAGATGAATATATCCATGCAGAAAATGTTCATTTTAAGTCGTGTCACGCTGTCACATGTTTGTTCATATCTATGTATGTAACTGTGAAATGATTTCATCACTGAACTAACTAAATGTGCAATTAGCTTTTCTTGTAATTACATATTACTGAATGTAAATCAGCAAACAATGTAACAGCAAATGTGTATTAATTACCCGACGCTCTTCCTCGACAAATCTCTTTGATCATCATGCTTTTGTTGGCTATTAATTACTATCTGTTTGTCACTGACTTGATTTGGCTCTATGGACAAGTTGAGGTATAGTTCTAAGTATTATTTCGATGCTGTCTAGTCCTAAATGATGAATCACCAGCAAATGTGTATGCAATGATGTATTATTTCTGCAGAAGCAATGGAAGGAGCCCAAGAATGCTTTTCAGAAGGCGATTAGTCGTCGTGTAATGAAGTCACTGGAGATGCGATGATTCTTAAGATACTTTTAAAGAATTATGGCCACTTTCAGAAGGCGATTAGTCGTCGTGTAATAGCATACATTTGTTTCTCCCTAAGCTTGAGCTACCTGCTGCCCTGTCCTCTGTGGATCAAGCTGATTTTTTGTTATTGCTTATGCAAACTAATGCCCATTCCTCGAAACAACAAACTAAGTACATGCTTGGGTACCTGCTGATTTAGTAATCAAAATTTCGAATTATTAGTTTTTCTCAAAAGCATGAGCTAATTCGAAGAAAGTGAGTGTTATGTTGAAGCTCCGAACAAAGTCACTTATATGGTGTAGTATATCAGTATCTGTAGCGCGTTGGCCAAAATCCGTCGCACTCTTCCTTTAGAGCTTCTGCTAAATAAGCTCCGCTAAACAAAGCCAGCAAATCCAGGTAAAGTCTTTTCCACCCTGGTTACTAAGTTCACTGTATGAAAACTTTGCGGATCAACCTATTAAACCGTCCAAAGAGCTACAAACCTTAGCACGAAAAGGTAAATCTAATACTGTCATCGCAAACTCATCGGCATTATTGGTCTCCGCATGGTAAGCAAAGACTCGACTTGATTCGACTCGACTTCACATGGTAAATAACTCAGCTTGAGCATGCCAGAAAACAACAAAAAATAAGACTACCTCATTATTTTGCTAAACTCCCAATTGTTGCAGATAAATAAATGTTTTTTTTTTTAAGAATAAGTATGGTTAGAATATACAAGTCTATAAAAATACATCATTGCGTTAGGCATAATATAAAATGAATCGTATTGTATCTCGCTGAAATAAATTGCATCGATCATGCTAAGAACATACCTTTTGAAATGACAATGGTGACCCATAAACAGCAGGGATGCACTGAAGCCTAAACCTTGTACAATAGCTATGAGTGGGCATAGATGAGTTGCCCTAAACGTTGTTGCTAGGGCTCAGCAAAACTATATGAAAATTCGAAAAATCCGAATATTCGATCTGTATCCGATTTTTTTTTATATTCGATTCGAAATTGGATTTCGGATCAGATATCCGATCCGAAAATTCAGATATCAGATACCAATTCGGATATTGATTTTCAAATTTTCGGATATTCGATATCCGAAAATATTAGTTCTTTTTCATGAAAAATTAATATTTTATAATATATTTCCATAATTTTTTAAAAATATATTAGTCAAAATCAAATATCGGATATCCGTAGTATCCAATCTGAAAATTTTCGGATATCGGATATCCGAAACATTCCGGATCGGATACGGATATCGGATATCCGATCCGAAATCGAATATCGGATAGGATATCCGATCCGTGCTCAGGCCTAGTTGTTGTATTTGTGAATGTCAAATATCAATGATTACGAAATGTAACATTAATCATTAACAAATAAGCAAATTGCAGAGTAAGGGTATAGAAATAAGTTACAAATAGAGAAGATGAATGAGTGTGGCCGGCAACAGCGACGCCTAAGGGCTTTTGATTATCAAAACCAAAAGGATCAGATCAGATCAGATTATCAGTTCAATCATCACCTTCACTCATTTATCAAATTAGTCATTTACACAATCAATTCTATCAAATTACTTTATTCAAAATTAAATTAATCGGAGCATTTTCTTGCTACACATGAATTTTTAATTAGTTTGCGACAAATTTACCAAAGGCAGTTAATGACCAACTTCTAGTCATTTCGGTTATGAACCAGTTGCGCCTCTTCTTTTTTTGCGCATGGTGATATTTATGTATCTCTGTAAGAATGATGTCTCTTTAAGAATGTTAGATACTCATATGTTATCAATGCTACAAATAAATTAAAATTTGACATTATGTGTTTATACAACTTAACACAATAATTTGTAGGTTTTTTTTATTATATTTCAATACAAATTTTATTTTAGTTCGTGCTGCAATACATATAAAATCTTGGGTCCGCCACTTCGTAAAAGGTTGTCGTAAATAGGACGCGTGACTGTAGCCCGCCTAGTGATTTCATAGGGATTCAGCACTTTCGTGAAAGTCTCCATTGAAATCAAGAGAAAAAAAGAATTTTGAGGGAAAGAGGGTTTAAAGAGGGAATATGAAGGTCTTGTAATGATGTGGGTGTTTGATTGTTTTTTCATTGTAACACAGCTCATAATTTATGGTATTGTATTATGGCATTTTCAACCATGTAAAGTGTGCCGATGTTATACACGTCATATCGGCGTTTGCAAATAGTTATACCTAAGCATAAGCTGGTACCTAGTCATTTATGATTATATATATTTAGGGATTAGGATCGAGTAGTGTTTATCGAGTAGAGTTTAAACAATCCTAAACACTGATTTCTATAATTTTTTTCTACAAAGTTAGTTAGAGATGTCAATCAGTCGAGTCGAGTAATGACTTGTTCCATCTAATTTAAGTTTTACTAATATAATCCGAGTCCGGGCAACTCGAGCTTAATGGAGATTTGTATAAAAAACCTTGTTCAAGCTTAATTGGCTTGTTTAATTTTACACTGTCCGAGTTGAGCACAGCTCTACCATGCTCGTTTAATACATATTCGAGCTTAATCTGAAGTGGAGCTATCTAGCTCATATATAAATAAGCATATATCGTTAATTAATTCATCACCATCTATATTATTTAATAGGAGATTTATCTATTTTGAACATCTAAATGATCTATATCGTTACTAAATATATTACAACATTCAAATTCAAATGAGCTTTCAACGAATTGAATATTTAACCATTACAACTACACTTATTAACGAATTTAATTTGAACGAAATTGTTCACAATCCTTAACGAGCCGAACACTACCTTATTCAAGTAAAGATTGTTTATTAATCGAGCTTAAAATTTTTGCTTTGACTCATTTATTTATATATGATCGAGGCTTGGCCAAACTTTGACCTAGTTTTCTCACGAGTTGTTCGTGAGTATATGGACTCATTGACGATTAACGTCCCTACGCGTAGTGTGTACAAAAAAGGTTGTCGTAAATAGTTTTTAAAAAATGGTTAAATTTATGTTAAATGGTGTTGATTTTTAATGTTTTTTACATTTCGGGTGGTTATTTCAAATAAAGATAAACGGTGGTTATTTATAATTGGAAAAGGCTAACGAGCGTCATAGAGCATTTAAATGAACTAAAAGTGGAAATATTAAAGGATTTTTTGATGATAAATACCTAACTTTCCTCCGATTTTGAAAATAAATACCTAGTTTCCAATTTATTTTACTTAAATACCTACTTTCGTGAAAAGTTTTGACAATCAGTATCTAGTAGCATATTTCCGTCGAAAACTTAACGCCGTTTGTGTGAAATGACCTTTTTACCCTTCCTTTTATTTTATTTTCCCCTTTCCTTTTCTTCTTCTCCTCCATCCTTCCCCTACTCAACACACCCCTTCTTTTCTTCTTCATTCTCCATCACCGCTATCTGAAACCACCCTCCTAGACTCGTCGACCCCAATGAAACCACCCACTCGGCCCACTAAAACTATCGTTGCCTCCTTCCTCCATTCCAACCACCGCCACCATCATCTGCCTCCTTTGTTCTTAAATGGATTACCTTTTTTTTACAAGAAAAAAAATCAACTAAAACTAAGCAACCAAATATGCTACAACACAATTATTAGCAGCAACATTAACCCCCAAATTAATTGAATTCGCAGGTGGTGCAAACCCAGAACTGCGTATTTGAGGAGCAGGGGTTTTCGGGAGTAATAATGATGAATTCGCAACGCCATGAATGACCTATTCGATCCTAATGAGTTCCTCGCTGTTGATTTTGCTTCAACCTTTGATTTTGTTGACGACGACGACATTCTCTTTCATCACACTCGTTGTCGTCACCGCATCAATCCTCCTTAAACTTCTCTCCCTCTTCGACTCTTCCTATTTTATTACAAGTAATTTAACTTCTTATTGTTATTTTTTTTAATTTAAAATTTTGTAAATTGTTTTTGTGATTTTGATGATTAATTGATGTTTGCTAGTGGTGGGATGATGCGAGGAAGGAGTGTGAGAGTGATTTTGTTGGAAATGCTTAATAAGAATAATTAATATGCATTTTAAATAAAAGGGAAGAAAAAGGGATGTTGGTGGATGTGTTGGGCTATTGAATGCATAAAAGGGAAGAAAAAGGGAAAAAAAATGAAGAGAGAGAGATTAATGGAGGAATTAGAAGAAACAGATAATGGAGGAATTAGAAGAAACAGAAGAAGTGGGGTGGAAATGGGGAAAGAGAAGAGAAGAAGATCGTGGAACAATACAACAAAAGCAGGGGGCCCCATCTTTTTGACGTTTCTGAACGGTTTTTTGGCAAAATCCGTTACTAGGTACTGATTGTGAAAACTTTTCGCGAAAATAGGTATTTAAGTAAAATAAACTGGAAACTAGATATTTATTTTCAAAATCGGAACAAAGTTAGGTATTTATCCTCAAAAAATCTCAATATTAAATGAATAGAAACATTAATTACACCGAATGACGCGTGATTTTGACATGCATTCCAAAAATTTTACCATTTTAGAAAATGTATTTAGTTCTTATCTAACGCCCAATACACCTGTTAACAATATCGTTTACAATTTATCCAATTGAATACGTGCAAGATTTCCACGACATACCAATAAACCACCCAACATCGATGGCTCCAACGACAGTTTCTTCTTCCTCAGCGCTCTCTCTCTTCTCCCTGGCCTGGGCTTGTTAATCCATCCATCAATGGCGGAATCACACTCCATTTACTCACTTCTAATACTATGCTGCTTCATCTTGCGATTCGTAGTCAGCGAACAATCAGCTCGAATTGAGGAGTTCAATGAGATGCTGCTCAAACCATTGCCCAATCGCAAAGTTCTAGCACACTTTCACTTCAATTCCAAAGCTCAGTTCGCCTCCTCTAATGGCGGATTTCATCTTCATCTCTTTCCTAAGGCTATTCATAAACTTGTATGCTTCTTCACTCTTCTTTTGATTGATTGATTGATTGATAAGAAAGAAAAAAGGGAAAATTAATAAAAAAAAATATCATGAATATAGTGTATGTATAGTGTAAATAGGGGGTCCAACCAAGACCAATTGCTCAATGTATGTTTTCTCTCTCTCAATTACTATTTCTCACCTCATATTTCTTACAATCACCCCAAATATTACAACAAATTACCAACACTACCCCCACTCCCCGACAATCCCCAACCACCACACTTAGCAGCCAAAACCCAGCCACACAAGCATAACAACAACAATCAAATGTCAGACCCCCACCCCCCCAAAAAAAATCTGAAGAGACCCATGACGATTGACGAATGACGAATATCAATTATAATCAAGCTCGACAGATACATCAATAATCATCAAATACTATTATGAGGAAACTTGAAAGGTAACTGTAAAACAATGTAAGAAATAGAAGTAGGATGAAAACATAGATACCACTAGAATCATACGAAATGTGTTTGCTACGTTTTCGAGGACGAGAAGGACTGCTTTCAGTGCTTTATATGACGATGACAATTCCACTATCTCTGTTGAACATTGAACACAATCTCATTCATTTTTGGGGCGATGCGTCTACGTTGGACGTCGGTGTCATGTGCGTCTGGGTTGGACGTGGGTCCCATGGTATCACGCAGGTGCCATGACACCGACGTCCAACGTAGACGCATCTCAATTTGATATAGTAGGGGTGATGCCGCGATGGGGCTATGGCGATGGGTTGGGGTTGAGGTGGTGGGGGTTGCAGCACGGTGGGTCATAGCACAATGGGTTGTGATAGGGTCGAGATGGGTGGTAGTCAAGTTTTGGTATGTGATTGTTGTGATAAGGGTATTTTGAAAAAAAGTTGCTTTAAATTTGGGGCGATTTTAAGTAATTTAGGGTGAGAAATAACAATACTTTTTTTAGAGGTGATCAAACAAGCCCGGCCCGGCCCGAAAATTTAGTGAGCTTTGGACAAGATTTTTCGACCCGAAATCGGACCGGGTTGGGCCCGGCCCAATTTTCCCGAAATTTTGATGGGCTTTAGTCATCACTTTATGTGAACTTTAGTTAATATTTTGAGTCCGGCCCGAAAAGACCCGAAAAGCACGCAAATTATTCGTTGGACACCCGGTCCATCTATAATTAGATGGACTCCCACCCCAAGCCCGCCACATCAATATTCAATGTTTGGCATTAAATATTCAATGTTTTGTATTCAATATTCAATGTTTTGTATTCAATATTCAATGTTTTGTATTCAATATTCAACTCTACTTCATCTTATTTTATTGTATACTTTGTATTTGCAACTCACTGCAAAAGCTGCCTATTTCAAATCAGAAGAATTTGTGAATTCTGATAGAATGATTGGATACAAAGAGAAGTTGGTACTTATGAGTTGGAGATCAAGTTCGAATTATGTCAATTGTGGTGTGTATTTAATGCACCATATGGAGACATTCAATGAGCATGAAGATTGGACTTGCCAATTCTCAAATTCTAATTAGGTAATTAAGATAGATTGTTTAGAACATATAATTCATGTACAATATTACTTATTACACATACTGTTGATTTATTTTTGGGTCATTTTACAGGATGTTGTTCTTGTCAAGCTCAGAGTTCGTTACCGCAGTGATCAATTGATATATATATATATATATATATATATATTACATCCGTGTAATCAACACAAGAAGAAAGTTATGAATGATGCAAGAAGTAGAAGAATGGAGTGATGTAAAGATTAAGCAGAGTTGAATATTGAATGCAAAACATTGAATTTTGGTGTATAAAWGCTGAATATTTAGTATTAGACATAGAATTATACAATTGAATGTTCAACTTTAATGTTGACCTTGTCACTAGAACAATATTATTAGTATTTTGGATGACATTTTTATGTCTCTTTTTTTCGAAGTTACATATTTGTTTTTCAAATTATTCATCCAATTATTGGTTGAACAATTATATTTGAGAACCATGCTAGAATACCAAAAAAATAATGAATATTTCATTCAAAACGTTGAACATTGATTATTGAAAATTGAATATTTAACACTGAAGTTTTACTTTGTATGAATAAAATGAACATCAATTTACATTTTTTTATATCAGCGGTATTTACTATAGAAATTTCCTCATATTCCAACTGCGATCTGCACGAGGCCTTGTATTTACCTCTCTTAACACTAAAAGCAATCTTATATGCATAATCATTATACAATTTAAAAGCCTCTTCATCACGATTAACAGTAGCATTCAGCAACACACTTTGTTCTGCCTCGCAAAACGAAACACAACCTACGCAAAATAACAGTAGCTAATTRATGTTSAAATACTTAAGACAAATGTTCAAATAAATARAAACAAATGTTCAAGTRTTAAACTGAATTGAAATTTGATAGAAAGAAGCTGAATATTGCATTCAAAAACTTGAAGATTGATGAATGAAATTTGAATATTAACAATGAACTTTTACAAATGAACAATGTATAAGTTGAATATTTCACACGAAATATTGAAGATTGTGATTTATAAATTGAATATTCATTACTGGTAAATAAAATTAAAATTGAATATTGAATACAAGACGTTGAATATTCTTACTTGTAAAGTTGAACATTAGCTATTGGAAATTGAAATTAAAAAGGAATTGCGTAAACTACTCATAAAAACTCATACAATTTAAATAACAAATCTACAAAATATAATTTCATCATAATCACAAATCTTCAGTATCAAATTAAATAACAAATGTGCAATAACAAATATTCAAAAACATAATACATAAGTTGAACATTGAAACTCACTCTGTTTTTCAGCATTATTCATCTCTATTGCATGATCTTCAACATCACGATCTTGATTCCTTGCATGATATTCAACATCATGATCTTCATTCCTTGCAAGATCTTCACTTATTGCTGGATTATGTTCATCATTCATCTCTAGTTGATTCATCTTTAACCTAAATTTCAAGAAATTTGAAGTATGAATTCAATATATTCAAATGCTAGGAATTAGGAGAGAGAAAATTCTTTCTAAAATTTTTGGGAAAAAATGAATCTTAGGAGAGAGAATATAAGTTTGAGGATTTATTTGAAGAGTGGAAAATGAGAAGCATGAAGCTGAGTTTTATTTTTTACTCTGTATAAATTACGTGGTTGTTTATAAAGGGGGGTTCATGTAATTTTAGGTGGTCCTAGGGTCCAAGCAATACCTATTGCGAAAAGCACGCTCCAATTTTCGGGTTTTGGGCAACAATACAAGGCCCAATTCAAAGCCCGACCCGATTAAAGGACCCAGTTTCACATGCCAAGCCCGGCCATGATCACCTCTGCCTTTTCTTCGTCATATTCCTAATAAACTATCCAAAATTCATCACTTTAAAAAATACTCCGTAAATAAAAATAAAATATGTATTGTGGTTAAATCTGCTCTCTTTTGTCATTCTCGTTATTTTCTCTCTCTAAAATCCTCAAATCACTACTTCTCTCGAACACTGACTTCGCTAACCCTCCTTCGCAAAAAGTACCAATTCAATTTCATCGTCACGCAATTTCTAGGGTTAGGGTTTTATCTTCTGCGACTGTGATACCGAAGCGAATCTCAGACATGTATGCTGATCGTTTGGAAGGAGGAGTTGATTCCAAGCCTTCAATTAAAGACAGGCTTAATGGTAGCGTTTCCGGTAATGCCATTCGTCGTCGATCAGTCACCGGAAAAAGGTTTGTTCTGTTTTCTTTTTTTTTTTTCTTTTTTTTTTTGTTCTTGTTAATTTGTTTGGATTGAATTCAATTTTTGATGTTATGCGACTTGTGTATGTATTGCTGAAGTAGTGAATTTGTTGTTGTTTGTGATGTTACTTTGAATTTTGTTGCGGATTAGAGAGGAGAACTGGAATTTTGTGGCGAATAGTTGGCATGAAACCTAGAATTTGGTGGTAGCGAGTTCTAGCAGTTGTGTCTTGGTTTTTGGGATGAGATTGTATTTGTGTGTTTGAGGAATTAGGACTACGAGATGAGTGAATAATGTGTGGAATCGAGGTTTTGTTTCAGACTTTCAGGTAATTGATAAAAAAAGGCCTTCCTTGCGAATTATGGAATGCATGTTTCTCAGATCAAAGTTGGGAGGGTTTTATCTCATGAGAATCTTCAATAGCAGAACGATTCTTGATTTGAGCCATTAGACATTTAGGTAAGGAACCTTTTATTTCCTGAATTTGCTTGGNGGGGGGGTTGCTTACTGGTGTATAAAATTGTGTGCCTAGTTGCTAAGGCATTTGGAGTCAAGCTCGATTCTTAGGCCAGGGAAGGCACTGTTTAGCAGGCTGATGGCAGGTGCAGCGGGTCAAAACATATTGACACCGAAAATTATTGTGAATTGTATCATATTATCATTTTTATTGCTATTACCACACAAGTTTCTCTTTGTTCTTCGTTTAGTTACATGTGCTTGTAGACTTTACAAATGCTAAAACCATCGTGCACCTGCACCTTGTACACTTTGGGCACTTCAACATTGAACCATGCTTTCTAGATCTGTTCATGTTTTGGAGGGAGTGGTTGCTTCATGGTTAATGCTTAATATGTCTTAACAAGTTAATCTTTAAACCCTTTTATTGATTGTGTTTTAGTTTCTTCTTTCAAGATAAGATGTGGAGGATAATTCTTATTGTCAATTACCTTATTTTCTTTCATTTACTTTGATTTGTTAAATGAAAATATTGTTTTTCAATGCGAAAGCAACAATTGTTTTAGGCATGCCTCTTATCTTATGTAATTGGAGTTTGGAGAGTTTTACCTGCTTTTGTGGATTAACTAAGACTCTAAGAAACTTACGAAAGTTTGACCTCTCAAAGTTGGGGTTGGACTTAAGGCATAGACACAAGGAAGGTAGTGAAGATTGCTGTTATCAACATTGGGGTCCTCATCAAAGGTTGTCGTGGAAGCTTGATGAGCTATTGAATTAATATAACATGGATCTATCATCTATGTGCAACTTCACTTGAATTGGACTCATCATGTTGTTGGTTGATTGCTGGCATCATGCTCCATGAATTCAACAGTTCCTATACTTGTTTGAAATCTGTTTGCTTAGGAGTTGAAGGCATTGGTGTAATAGTATGGCGTGCTTTAGAATTGTTTAGTTTCCGAGACTTAAGAATCATCATTTTACATTTTTCTGGGGAAGAACAGCTGATGGAGGTGTAGAAGAGTTGATAAAGTAAAGCACTTAGGATTGTGTATTTTGTGATAAATTATAATTGTGGGATTACTTAACTCACTTAGTTGGATTGAATGCAATATGCCAATATGTAATATTGCTGCACTTAGAGTAGGTACAAGAGCATAATTTGTAACTGGTTGATTAGGTAATAGGACCTTGAGCATTATTCTTTTAGCTACACGTGCTTGTAGACTTTACAGATGCTAAAATCTTTGTGCACCTTGCACCTTTTATGCTTTGGGCACTATAACCATGAACCATGTTTTCTAGATATGTTCATGTTTTGGGGGGTGTGATAGCTTCGTGGTTAATGCTTAATCTGTCTTAACATCTTTAAATCCTTTTATTGATTGTGTCTAAATTTCTTCTTTCAAGATAAGATGTGGAGGAAAATTCTTATTGTTGATATCCTTATTTTCTTTCATTTACTTTGATTTGTTAAATACGTTGATGAAAATCTTGTGTTTCAAGAAGAAAGCAACAATTGTTTTAGGCTTGCATCTTATATAACTGAAATTTGGAGAGTTTTTTTTTTTTTTTTTTTTTTCCTTCCTTCCTTAACCTGTTTTTGTGGATTAAACTAAGATTGTAAGAAACTTACGAAAGTGTGCCTCTTCAAAGTTGGGGTTGGACTTAAGGCATAGAGATAAGAACGGCAGTGAAGATTGCTGTGATCAACATTGGGGTCCTATCAGAGGTTGTGGTGGAAGCTTGATGAGCTATTGAATTGATATAACGTGGATCTATCATATATGTGCAACTTCACTTTAATTGGACTCATTATGTTGTTAGTTGATTGCTGGCATCATGCTCCATGAATTCAATAGTTTCTATAGTTGTCAGAAATCTGTTTGCTTAGGAGTTGAAGTCATTGGTGTAATAGTATGGTGTGCTTCAGAATTTTTTAGTTGCTGAGACTTAAGAATCATCGTTTTACATTTTTCTGGGGAAGAACAACTGATGGAGGTTTAGAAGAATTGATAAAGTAAAAGCACTTAAGATTGTGTTTTTTGTGATAAATTATAATTGTGGAATTGCTCAAATCACTATGTTGGATTGAATGCAATATGGCTGCACTTAGAGAGTTAGAGTAGGTACAAAAGCGTAATTTGTCACTGTTTGATTAGGTAATAGGACCTTGAGCATTCTTCTTTCACTTCTGCACTGCATTCATCTTAGTGTTTCAGAGTTTGTATCTATATATCAGAGTTCTCTCTCTTTTGTTTTTCTTTGTCAACTATTCTTTTCTAAGATTTACTGAAGATATGATAAGGGGAAAAGAAATGAGATATCCAAGTTTTTGTACTGTTATTTGTAATGTGCCTTGGGTTTGTAAGCTTCAACTCATAGTTACGTGATACGGAATTCGATTCGAAACGGGGTATGAATTTGGGTACACGATATGCTACCCCTAGTGAATTCAGTACGTTCGGTACGAAATTATCAAATTACTTGCATCCTTTCTGTTTTGAGCAATATATTGTCTCTAAACTCTCTATATCTCTCTCCTACCACAGAGGGTTTCTTTTTTTGCTTTCTCTCTTATCTATCTCCTTTTCTTTAAACTTTAGCAAATTTGCAACCGAAAAAGTCATGCACTTGAGAATTTTATTTTAATCAAGTCCAATAGGGACTTACACTTTACATAGATCATACAAGCAGATAGGAAGGACCGAAGGAGAAGGCCAGGGGAAAGTTACGAAATCTAGGCATGGAGGTTATACCATTCTCTCTTAGTCTCTTATGTGGATAATGCTAAAACTATGGGCAAAGGCAAAAGGTGCAATGGACCCTCTGTTGTTTTCATAGGTGTAAATGTGTAATCCTCTCCCTAATAAGTTTACCTCCACTCTTAATCCAAATGGTGAACTGCCAAAGCCACCAAAGGCCCAGTGGCCCACCAAATTCATTTGCACAAATCCCCCACAATTTCCTGTTCCTCATCTCTGTGAGGTGATGCTCAGACCCAATTTCAAGTTATGGGGTTGACTGAAATCCTGGGAACTCATATTGCAGTTATGTGCTTAACCTGCTTGTAAGTTGTGACTGATGCTGTAGTGAGTTGACTGCTTAGTTAAGCAATTACTTCATGTGACATTCTCAAATGTTGCTGAATGGTTGCATGTTACAGAAGTACAGTGAATTAGATGTTATTAGTCGTGTTTCTGTATATTTGTACATGTATAAATACATCTGTCAATCACGCGCGATGTTAAAGTTATTGTCATTCAAGGAGTGCTTTTTTTAGATCCTCTGAAATGTTTGGTTTCTTTTTTGCAGGCAGAGGCAAGATGACAAATGGGAACATGATCTATTCCAAGATGAACAGCCTCAAATATGTATGAATTTGCTGTGACATTTACATAATACTAAGTTTCCTGATTTTATTTTTATAGACGACATTGGGTTTGACTCTGTCGATTGGCCTTGAAGCGCGTAAGCTTGGTGGAGGTGATCTCCGTTTGAAGCTTCAAAGGAGGAGCAGCCAGCAAGATATTAAAGGTGGTGGTGTTCGGGATCTGCGTGAAAAGTTGTCTGGCTCAATGCATTCACAACCAATAAACAAGGATCCCCCGAAGCCAAAACCTGAACCTGAGGCTGCCAAACCTGCTAGGAGAAGTGTAATTGTCGCCACACCTGTAGCAGATAAAAAAGGCTCCAATACAACATCTAGGAAGAAGACTCAACAGAAGGTGTTATTCTCTTTCTCTCTCTTTTTATTTCCTTTTTTTTCAAAAAAATTTGTGGAATCCGTATATGCACTACTTGAAGTGTTGAGTTTTCCAGTTTTCACTCTAAGTTGACTGTTTCTGGGTCAGCATCATAAGTTGCATTATCAATAATCTTTCTTTCAATTACTTGTTAAGGATGTATGAAACTTTTTTAAGGTATATGTTTAGATGCTTTGCTGGAACGTAGAACATCTTGTCAAAAGATCATTATCCTCATTCTCTTGACTGAAAGTTTTTCTTCTTGCAGGCTGATTCTTCTGTTGATGGGTTTCTTCAGTCTTTGGGCCTAGAAAAGTATCTTATTACATTTCAGGCTGAGGAAGTAAGCAACACTTGCACGTGATTGTTGACCTTTTCAATTATCAAGGACTAATATATATATATATAAGTTCGGTTTTATTTTTTCTTCAGGTTGATATGGCAGCCCTTGAGCATATGACCGACGAGGATCTTAAAGCCATGGGAATACCAATGGTAAGTTTCATTGTTCACAGTAAGTTAGTACTTAATCAATTTATTCAAATCAGTTTTGAATTTTTGGAAGTAGTTTGTCTCAGGGTTCTTTTACAATTTTGCAAAAAACTTTAAGCCCAATAATTTATTGCAATAGTTTTGCGGTGCTGTGCACTTGTCTGTATCTACATTTGGAGAGTCTTGTTTGATTTTGGTGCCTTCCTACGAATTTCATTAAGATTTATCCAGTCAAATGTTCCATTGGACCATTGTGTTTAGACTACTAGAGTGCTAGATTCCCATAATTACCTTTAGCATACAACAGTCATTCTTTTGGTTGTGATGTGGCATATCTATATTGGATAATGATTTCTACTTGAACCATCTGTACTGTTGGAATTTAGATATGTCATCTCATTTGTGCTTCAGCTATCAATTATTCCAGTTTTACCTTCAATATAAAAGGCAATGTTATTGTCTTAGTTTTAAAAAGCGCGCCTCAGGCGCGCCTAGGCTCAAGGCTCTTCCGGGCTCACAGAGGCGTGCGCCTTAGAGCGCCTTAAGTGAGACGCGCCTTTGCACTTTTTGCAAGTAGCTTAGACCTGATTTATTAATTGATGTGTTTCCATTGTTTATATAATATTAACTGTCTACAACGACTACCAAAGGTTTTTTTAAAAAGTTTCAATCAATTTTTTTGTATATAAGAGGCTTCTTCACTGAAATTTTAGCACCGTGAGAACAAAAAATATCTAATATGTTAGGTGCGCCTCGCCTACAAAAGGCGCGCGCCTTTGCATTGCGCCTAGTCTCCAAGGACCCTTTGCGCCTTTTAAAACTAAGGTTATTGTGCACGTTTTAAAGAGAAATGGAGAGAGACTCTAGTGAAAGGCCTGTAAATATGAATCTAGATGGTTGAATTTCAAACTTGGCATATCCTTTAATTTGACTACATTGCCTTTAGGCTACAGTGGGAATGTTGTGATAAGTGGGCACAGAGGCTGGAGGAGGTTGTAGTCTCGTAGAATTTGGGGCAGGTTTGGGGAGTCTTGAGTGGTAAAGTGGGTTTGGAGATCAGAATGGGAGTTGAGAGAGGGCTGCAATTGATGGTTTGGAACTGAATAGGTGATTGGGTTTGGTTAAGTTGGAGTAGGGATGTAATAAGGTTAGTTGTAGGTGGCTGTGTAAAGAATTAGGGACTCTAAGGCCCCGTTTGGTAGAACGTAAAACATTTTCCATGAAAATTGTTTTTCCCCCTTTTCCAATTTTACATTGTTTGGTATATAAAGGAGTGTAAAACCATTTTCCATGGGAGTAAAATTTCCCTTAATATGATGGAAAACCATTTTCCTTTCAAAATGAAAGGAAAACTATTTTCCTTCCATTTCTTGCACACTCCCCTCCCACTACCTCCTTACATCCATTCATTGTTTCCATGAAAGTTATTTTCCATCGAAAACTATTTTCCATAAAAATCATTGTACATTGAAAATGTTTTACGCCCAACCAAATGGAGCCTAAGTGGGTAAATAAAACAATGCCCCTATTATATATTCATTGTCTTGTAATCCTAGTGGTTAAGCTGTTGTGATGCTACTTTTGTCTTTTGTACACAATATTAAAGCCCACTGGTGACTTTAGTGCTGTCTTGATTTTTTCAGGGCCCGAGGAAGAAGATATTGTTGGCATTGAGTTCGAGAGTTTGACTTGAGGAGTGAAGCAGATTATTATTTTTTCTCCCTTTGCTCTTTGTCAAGAACCCGATTGTCTGCTCTCCAATGCTGGTGACTTGATGGCCCCTGTTTTTAATCGGTATATATGCCTGTTGGTTAAATGTTCTCATTTTAATGGTTATAAACAAACATGTAATTTGAGGAAAGCACTAGGGAGCTTCGTTTTGAGTTTTGACCTAGGTGATATTGTAGGATGGTTAGGATGAAACTAAATCAGAAACTTGTCTAAATTGTTAATTATAAAAGTATTTTAGTTTTGTTTTCTTGAATCTTTAGTCTCCTATTTGTTTGTTTCGTCTGATCAGTTTTCTGCATTTGCTTAGTAGAAAACTTTATTGTTTAAATTGAGGTTTTACTTAAAATCTTGAGTGAGAATGGCGTCAAAAGACGAACAATTGAAGGCATCTTACCATCTATGTACCATCGCAAATTAGTGGAGATGATTTCCCATGTCGGGACTTGCAGGAATCTGTGGCTGCCAATCAAGGTTGCTGAAGCAACTTTGAAGTTGTTATTAGGTTATTTATTCACTAGATAAATGAATTTAATACTTGTAAGTTACAAGGTTATTGTATAATATAGCAAACAAAAAGCGTTCAAGCATACTTTTCATGTATGTATGATTATTAGATCTATGAGATAGAACACGATCCATCAACTTGCTCATCGATCATCAAAGTTATATCTATCTCAAAATATCAAAACAAATGATTTCAAAATTATGCAAAACCATCTTAATAGTTACGCCAAATTTACAAGCCCCCTGGGGCAGTAGAGACTGAGATTTCTAAGCAATGCAGTTAATTCAATAAATACAGAGTCTAAGCTGTGTTGGAATTTCAATTCAACGGGAACAAAAATAAATTTTGCTTTCTTTGTTTGCTTGTGACTGTGTATGAGGCAGCATGTCAACACGAGATCTAATTTTAGCTAGTGCAAGAGTACGCCTTCAATTCTGAGAGCAACCATGACGGCTGGAAGTGAATGAAGCTCCAGAAGTTCTAGATTCATAGATTGCTCCAACGCCCCAAAAAACCAAAGCGGCTCGCAACCCATTGCACAATAGTGGCTTTTAAAAGTTTCATAATAAGCAGCAACTTTTCAGTCAAGATGCAACCTCTTTCATTTGCCATGCCTTGTACTTCATATTCTCTTGCTTGTATCGCTTCCATTCCTTGACAGCAGCAAGGAGAACATGCAACGCTACTGGTAGGAAAAATGGCTGCATGATAAAGATGCATGCAAAAATCAGAAACGATATTAATAAGCCTACCAATGAAAGCTTAAAGTTGTAAATAATCCAGAAGAGTATCCAGTAGTATTTCTACAATTTGATAATGTCAACATGTTCCTATTTAACTCGTCAAAAAAAAAAAAAAAAAAACATGTTACATTAAAGCACGGGCAAAGCAAGTTATTAATTCAATTATACCTACAGCCACAAGATAAAACACGCAGAAATGCTTCCACGTAAGCAATCACAGACCAATCAACATAAGTGATCTAAACAAATTATCTTGTAATAAAAATATGATCTGAAAGAGTCAGACACTCAGACACGAGGGATTTAATCAAAGCATAATAACATAAGCCCTTTTGTTAAGCTGCAAAACATCATTTGATTCCAATATAGAAATAATATGTAGTAGTCCTGATGTTATACCCAAATAAAACTGTTCAATCTCACTAATGCTGTGGAAAGAAAAAAATTAAAAAGACTCACCGAATAGACAGCAAAGCAGTGCTCAAATGAGTAATAGCTCACAGACATAATAGATGGATGGTAGAAGGCATCTTCAGCTAAAGATCTTGCTTGCCGAGACATCACTGAGAGTAAACATGTGATCATTTTGTTAGCATACTCTATCACTATTGAGTACAAGTGTAAAAAAGAGAATTCACATGCTAGATGAAAATACCAGCAGAATCATCATAGGCACCGAGAGTAGCATTGCTTCGAGCAGAATTTGCCGCTTGAAGAGAAAATTCAACCTACACAAAGATGACAATCTTTTACAGGTTTTCCAAAGACGAAATAAAATAGAAAACAGTTTAATGTACCCAAGCAATTAAACACGCACAAACAGGCTTACAAAACATAGAACATATGGGAAACTAGCAAGCCATCCCCCAATCCTCATTAATCAAACTATGACAAGAACAACCATTATTCCCATACCTAAAACAAACTTACTTCGTTTATGGAGTTGGATTACCGACATTTGCCCTCACTCGTCCTAACAGGGATCATTGAGCTCTAAGTCTCTAACCAACCCCACATTTGCCCACACTCGTCCTTATGGGGATCATCGAGCTTGTTCTATCCCCAAAGAGATGAATCAGATGATACATGATCATTCCAAATCCTCCCCAGTCCGACTGCTGTATGCTGGTGGGTGGACCCACCCTGGCATAGAGGGTCCCCATAGGGTAGTGCTGTTAGGCACTTGTAAAAAAGCCTCTAAAGTCGTGCAAAGTAGAACGAGGGGTCGAAAAATATGGAAAAATAGCCCCCATGATGGGTAAATTAGGCCAACATAAACCGACCCATTCCCTTTTCATTTTGGAGTGCCACTCTAAAAAAATGACGAGGCATTGTTATGTTACTCGCTCTCGTTCGTAGAGGGACGGTATTTGCTTTGTGAACATTACTTGTGCTGCTTCTTTTACACGAAATTTTGAAAGACCACCCCAAATGACCAGAAGGACCTACCAAATTTTGGGGATAGTCTCCGACGGGGTCTCGAGAGGCCGAAAATTCAAGACAATTTTTTCGAAATTGCCGAAACTTTTGTGGTTGGATCCCACAACCATATATTGAAGCCACGCAAAATATAAGGCCAAAACTATGGTATTAGAGGTGACTTTAAAGGCTGCAAACAAACAAACTTCGAGTCGTTGAATTACTCACAGGAAGCATAATACTCTTTATTTAAGGCTGAAAGTTGACGAGGGACAATCTCCCATTACTCTTAAGGCGTGAGAGAAATGTTGGGCAAAATTGAGATGGGCTAAACACGTGGATTATAGCTCACGAATATGAGTTTTTCAAAACTTCTAAAAGTTATGTGGTCGGTTCCCACAACCATATAATGAGGCCACGCAAAATATAAGGCCAAAAAAAGGGCGTGAGAGGTGACTTTTAAGGCCATAATTCCCGCAAACGATCAAACTTTGAGTCGTTGAATCGCTCGTGGGTTGTTTGAGGCTGAAACTTGGTGAAGGGCTATCTCCCATGACCCTTAAGGTAAATGAGAAATTTTAGACAAAATCAAGACAGTTGGCGAAACGATGATTCTAGGGCTGAAACGTGGATTATAGCTCACGAAAAATGAGCTTTCATGACAAATTTTTTGAATATGTTGAAATTTGTGTGGTCGGTTCCAACAACCACATATTGAAATCGCGCAAAATTTGAGGCCAAAACTATGGTATTAGAGATGACTTTTAAGGCCACAAACGAACAAACTTCAAGTTGTGTAAACACTCGTGGAAGGCAGAATACTCGTCGTTTGAGAGTGAAACTTGACAAGAAGCCATCTCCCATGACCATTAAGGTGTGTTTCAAATTTGGGACAAAACAGAGACGGTAGCCGAAACAACAATTCTAGGGCTAAAAACAAAATTATACCTCACGAAAATGAGTTTTTCAGACAATTTTTTTGAAACTGCGGAAACTTGTGTGGTTAGTTCCCACAACCATATATTGAAGCCACACAAATATGAGACCAAAACTATGGTATAGAGGTGACTTTTAAGGCAGCAACGAACAAACTTCGAGTCGTTGAATCACTCGTGGGAGGCACAATACTAGTCGTTTGAGACTGAAAGCTGACGAGGGGCCATCTCCCATGACTCTTAAAGTGTGTGGCGAATTTCGGGAAAAACTGAGACGGGTGCCGAAACGACGATTCTAGGACTAAAAACAAGGATTATCGCTCACGAAAATGAGTGTTTTGAACAAGTTTTTAGAAACTGACGAAAGTAACCAACAACCATATAATGTATGGGGCCACGTTAAATATGAGGCCAAAAATAGGGCATGGGAAGTGACTTTTAAGGCCGCAAACGGTCAAACTTAGAGTCGTTGAATCGCTCGTGGGACGCACAATACTCGTCGTCGTTTGGGCTGAAACTTAGTGAGGGGATATCTCCCATGACCCATAATGTGTGTGAGAAATTTTGGAAAAAATTGAGACGATTACCGAAACGATGATTCTCCAACTAAAAACGTGGATTATAGCTCACGAAAATGAGTTTTTCGGACATTTTTTTGGAAACTGCTGAAACTTGTGCCATTGGTTCCCATAACCATCTATTGAAGCCACGCAAAATATGAGGCCAAAACTAGGTCATTAGAGGTGACTTTTGAGGCAATAAATGGTTAAACTTCAAGCCGTCGAATCGCTCTTCGAAGGTACAATGATCGTCGTTTGAGGCTGAAATTTGGCAAGGAACCATCTCCCATGACCCTTAAGGTGTGTGTAAAAAGTTGGACAAAACTGAGACGCTCGCCGAAAAGACGATTTTAGGTCTAAAAACATGGATTATAGCACACGAAAAGGACAATTTTTTCAAAACGGTTGAAACTTGTGTGATTGGTTCTCAATACCATATACTGAAACCACGCAAAATATGAGGCCAAAACTATGGTATTCGAGGTGACTTTTAAGACCGCAAACGAACAAACTTCGTGTGGCTAAATCGCTCGTAGGAGGAACAATACTCGTTTGAGTCTCAAACTCGACGAGGGGCCATCTCCCATGACTTAAAGTGTGAAAAATTTTGGGCAAAACTGAGACGGTTGTCGAAATAACGATTTTCAGGCTAAAAATGTGGATTTTAAGGCTCGCGAAAATGATTTTTTTGAAACCTTATGTGGTCGGTTACCACAACCATATAATGAGGCCACACAAAATATGAGGCCAAAAATAGGTCATGAGAGGTGACTTTTAAGGCCGCAAATGATCAAACTTTGAGTCGTTGAATCGCTCGTGGGAGGCACAATACTCGTTGTGTGAGGCTGAAACTTGGTGAGGGGCTATCTCCCATGACTCACTCTTAAGGTGTATGAGAAATTTTAGACAAAACTAAGACTGTTGCCGAAACTATGATTCTACGGTTGAAAACGTGGATTATAGCTCACGAAAATGAGTTTTCTGGACATATTTTTTTAATGTCTAAACTTGTGTGGTTGGTTATCACAACCATATATTGAAGCCACACAAATGAGGTCAAAACTATGGTATTAGAGGTGATTTTTAAGGCCTCAAATGAACAAAACTTCGATTCGTTGAATAGCTCGTGGGAGGCACAATAGTCGTCGTTTGAAGCTAAAACTTGGCGAAGGGCCATGATACTTAAGGTGGCTCAGAAATTTGGAACAAAATAGAGACGATCGCCAAAAACAACAATTCTAGGCTAAAAATTTGGATTATAGCTCACGAAGATGAATATTCCGGACAATTTTTTCGAAACTGCCGAAACTTGTGTGGTTGGTTCCCGCAATCATATATACTGAAGCCGCCCAAAATATGAGGCCAAAACTATGGTATTAGAGGTGACTTTTAAGGCCGCAAATAAACAAACTTCGAGTCGTTGAAACACTAGGAGAAGTTATAATACTTGTCGTTCGAGACCGAAACTTGACGAGGGGTCATCTCCCATGACCCTTAAGGTGTGTTAGAAATTTGGGACAAAATAGAAATGGTAGCCGAAACAACAATTCTAGGACTTAAAATGAGGATTATAGCTCACGAAAATGAGTTTTTCGGACAATTTTTTGAAACTGCCGAAACTTGGACAAAATAGGGAATTAGAGGTAACTTTTAAGCCGCAAACGATCAAACTTTGTCTCGTTGAATCGCTCATTGAAGACACAATGCTCGTCATTCGAGGCTAAAATTTCGCTAGGAGTCATCTCCCATAACCCTTAAGGTGTGTGTGAAGTTTTAGATAAACTGAGAGAGTCATCGAAAAGACAATTCTAGATCTAAAAATGTGGATAGCTTATGAAAATGAGTTTTTGGACAATTTTTTCAAAACTGCTGAAACTTGTGTGGTTGGTTTCCACAACCATATATTGAAGCCCCGCAAAATATGAGCCTAAAATTAGGGCATTAGAGGTGACTTTTAACGCCACAAACGATCAAACTTCAAGCCGTCGAATCAATCGTAAGAGGCACAATACTCGTCGTTTGAGGCTGAAACTTAGTGAGGGGCCATCTCCATGACCCTTAAGGTGTGAGAAATTTTGAAGAAAATTGAGACGGTTGCCCAAAAGATGATTCTAGGTCTAAAAATGTGGATTATATAAACCTCACGAAAATGAGTTTTTCGGACAACTTTTTAGAAACTGCAGAAACTTATGTGGTTTGTACCCACAACCATATATTGAAGCCACACAAAAATATGAGGCCAAGACTATGGTATTAGGGGTGATTTTGAAGGCCGTAAACGAACAAACTTCGAGTCGTTGAATAGCTTGTGGGAAGCACAATAGTCATCGTTTGAGGTTGAAACTTGGCGAGGGGCCATCTCCCATGACCCTTAAGGTGTGACAGAAATTTGGAACAAAGACTATCGCCAAAACAACAATTTTAGGGCTAAAAATGTGGATTATAACTCACGAAAATGAATATTCTGGACAACTTTTAGTAGTGACATAAATATTGAGGCCAAACGTATGGTATTAGTAATTTAGTAGTGACTTTTAAGGCCGCAAACGAACAAACTTCGAGTCGTTGAATCACTCGTGGGAGGCACAATACTCGTCGTTTGAGGCTGAAAGTTCGCGAGCTCCCATCTCCCATGACTCTTAAAATGTGTGAGAAATTTTGGACAAAACTGAGACGGGTGCCGAAACGACAATTCTTGGGCTAAAAACATGAATTATAGCTCACGAAAATGAGTTTTTTGTACAAATTTTAAAAACAGCCGAAACTTGGGTTGTTGGTCCCCACAACCGTATAATGAGGCAGCGTTAAATATGAGGCCAAAAATAGGCCATGGAAGTGACTTTAAAGGCCACAAACGAATAAAGTTCGAGTCGTTGAATCACTCGTTGGAGGCATAATACTCGTCGTTTGACCACAACCCTTAAGATGTATGTGAAATCATGGACAAAATTGAGGCGGTCGCCGAAAAGACAATTTTAGGTCTAAAAACGTGGATTATAGCTCACGATAAGGACAATTTTTCCAAAACTTCTGAAACTTGTGTGGCTGGTTCCCACAACCATATATATTGAAGCCACGCAAAATATGAGGCAAAAACTATGGAATTAGAGGTAACTTTTAAGGCAACAAACGAACAAACTTCGAGTCGTTGAAACACTCGTGGGAGGCAGAATACTTGTCGTTTAAGATTGAAACTTGACGAGAGGCCATCTCCCATGACCCTTAAGGTGTGTTAGAAATTTGGGCCAAAACAGAGACGGTCGGTGAAACAACAATTCTAGGGCTAAAAACGAGGATTATAGCTCACGAAACTGAGTTTTCCGGACATTTTTTTTTAAACTGCCGAAACTGGTGTGGTTGGTTCCCACAACCATGAAATGAAGCCACACAAATATGAGGCCACAACTATGGTATTAGAGGTGACTTTTAGACCGCAAACGAACAAAGTTCAAGTCGTTGAATGTGGGAGGCACAATACTCGTCTTTTGAGGCTAAAACCTGGCGAGGGGCCATCTCTCATGACTCTTAAAGTGTGTGAGAAATTTTGGGCTCTAGAAACATGGATTATAGCTCACGAAAATGAGTTTTTTGAACAAGTTTTTAAAAACTGACGGAAGTAACCAACAACCATATAATGAGGCCACGTTATATATGAGGCCAAAAATAGGGCATGGGAAGTGACTTTTAAAGCCGCAAACGATCAAATTTGGAGTCATTGAATCGCTCGTGGGACGCACAATACTCGTCGTTTGGGGATGAAACTTGGTGAGGGAATATCTCCCATGACCCATAATGTGTGTCAGAAATTTTGGAAAAATTTAGACGGTTACCGAAACGATGATTCTACAACTAAAAACGTGGATTATAGCTCACGAAAATGAGTTTTTCGGACATTTTTTTGGAAACTTCTGAAACTTGTGCCATTGGTTCACATAACAATATATTGAAGCCACGCAAAATATGAGACCAAAACTAGGGCATTAGAGGTGACTTTTAAGGCAACAAACGATCAAATTTCAAATCGTCGAATCGCTCGTAGGAGGCACAATACTCGCCGTTTGGGACTGAAACTTGGTGTATCAATTATATGGTTGTGAAGCAAAAGAGTATCAATTAGAACTTATGGTAAAATTTTAGGCATTTTTTTCGAAAAATGACGATTGTTCAAACTTTAAACTCGCTCGTTGGAGGCACAATACTTCCGTTTTTATGAAACTTGGCGAGGACGATTCTAGGGCTAAAAACTCATAGTTTTGCCCCAAATTTTGTGTTGCATCATTATATAGTTTTGAGATGTGGTCTTTCGGCTTTTTTTTTACAAAAACTGCTTCGAAGACATCATTTTTGTGATGTATAATCCACATTTTTGGCCTTTGCAACCATCATTTCGACTATTTTCTCGGTTTTGCCTGAAATTTTCCCACGCCTTAAGGGTGATGAGGCATGGCTCCTCGCCATGTAGCCTCAAATGGCGAGTGTTGTGCCTCTTACGAGCATTTCGATGCCCAATAGAGTTTAAGAGTTTAAGCGTTAACGGCCTCAAAAGTCCCCCATATGGACTCTGATTGACCCAAATTTCGAGTGGGTTCACATATGACCATTAGAACTCATGGTAAAGTTTTAGGCAATTTTTTTTAAAAAAAAAGTTTGGAAGTCATATTTCGTGGATTATAATCTTTGTTTTTTTCCAAAATTTTGACCTCAAAACAACGTCATTCTGACCCCGTCTTTTTTTCCCGAATATTCCACCACATGCTTAAGCAAACATGGGGCATCACATCAAATCAAATTTTAGTATCAAATACCAACTACAGGGTCCATAAACACAAGTTCCTATGACGATCCAGCATAATAAATAGTGGTTTGGACTTCAGAGCTTAGGCAAGCAGGATACCACTCTATGCCTCCAAAACAGGCTTGTTTTGTCTGGTCTGTAGGCTTGCCAACACAGATATTAGATAAAATATAAAGATATTCGGTGATATCTTGGAAACTTTAAGCTATGCTGTTGCATTACTCATGGTATTATATTGTCTGGGTCTGGATTATGACAAAGTGTATACCCATTTCCTCCAAATTTTATTAAGTTGACTTGCCACTCATTTTGGATCAAAGAAAATAGCTATATTGACTATATCTATTATTCATTGTTAGGCTAACAAGCAAAGCCTAAAATGACAAATGTGCCTAAACACAAATGGAAACTGACCTGTTTTCCTATTTCATCCTTTATGATCATCCTTGGTAACGACTGAACCTATAAGAAAAAAGCCATGACCATAATCAATGGCTGTAAAATCATACCTCAAGCAAAAATTATAATGATTAACAGTCTCTAAATCAAGTAACATACCAATCTGGAAAGAGAACCGAGTGTGGTTGCACATGATCGAAGATTGAAACATGTGTGCTGCCGGGCTAACAAATCTAGCTCCCTGAACATTATCAAAGAGTCCAGGTCAGAACAGTTAAGCTATTGCCAAGAAACAACTACTTTACAAAGCTAGTTGTGGATATACATTGCCAAAGTTCATATAGAAAAATAAATACACATCAACATACCACACCAAACTGTAAACTAAGTGTTTGTTGATGCTCCCTGCTTCCCTAATGCAGAAAACACCATTTTCGTTGCTCCCTAGGATAAATATTATCTCAATATTAGTTACCTGATAATTTGATATTTTATTTATCATGTTAAAGTGCTTTTAAATTTTACATAGCAGAATGTTAATGGATGCTCTAATTGTGGCTGAGCAGTTTCAACCTGGTATCTTTGCTGCTTTATTTTTTTGTTTTATACAGTGCAAAATAAATAGTTCACTCCCTTGCCTTTAAGAAATAAACAAAAATAGTATATTCCTGTGTTTCAAAATAATCTCAAACAAATAGGAATAAAGACCAAAGAAGAGGAGAAGGATAGCAAGAAAAGGAGGAGGTCATGTGATGAAGAAAGAGACAGAAAGAAGTTATAACTTATATCCAAGATAGGAAGTATTGCAATTATATTGAAATATTCCATAAATGAAATCGTTGCAATTATTTAGAAACCCATGAAGTATATTTTACTTCTTTTACTCTGGAAGAGAAAGAGCAAAATCAGAAACTTAAGATAATTACATCACCAAAATTCGTAATAAATGTCTCCACATAAAATATATGCAATTTTTTATTAGAAAGTGCAAACTATTACTGTAAATAAATAAATCCTGGTTTAATTACATCTTACAAGGACCTCACCATTCTGTAAAGCCCCTCTCACTAGCCAAAAGATTTACTCTGCCTGAAGAACCGACAAAGAGGCTCACAGATTTAAGACCAAAGAGCTGCCGCAACTGTCCCAAGAAAACTTCAACAATGCTCTCAAGATCCTAACACCCAAGAAGAGCAGATTACATTAGAAGATTAGAGATAAATCTGTTTCTGAAACAGGGATTATAGATGAATTAGATGTAAAGTTGTAAACAAACCAACTAAAGAGGGGGTGGGGTGGGGAGCAGGGGGGAGAATAGAGTGTAATGCATCTCAATCAAGTTGTTGTCATGAAACAGATATTATTAGTATATGGAAAATTTAGGTAATTTGCAACAATATAGATACTGTATTAGAATTATGTAGAAGTTTCTAGAGCCTTTTAGGCATTTGCTGGGTCATTTTATCTACAAGTAGTGCTAAGCAGAGAGGGAATAGTCATATGGATGAATGATGATGAGAATGAATCTCGTGTATTACTTAGCTTGTATTAGTATATTTTAAGGTTTATGGAACATTTCTTTCCTATAAATCCAAAATCAGATTTCCTAGCTCATTTAGCACCATTAATCACTAATTTAAACAACCAGCAAGACTGTTCATTATTTTTGGTCTAAACAGTTTTTAACCACATCAGCAATAAAAGATGTTCTTACCTTGAAGGGTATTGTATCCCTGGCATGATGCTTAGTCTCAGACTGATTTGAGCAGAGAGATGGGTTCCACACAATGACACCACCCCACATCTAAAAGCAAGAAGATTAATTTCAAACTTTAAAAGAGATATATACGGAACAGACAGGAAAATGACGAACACATTGTTTCAAAGAGATATTAGAAACAGATAAGAAAATGAGAACCCACGGGAGATATAAAGCCATTTGTCGAGGAGATTTCTCCATTAGGAAGTTGCAGTAAAAGAGGGCACTCCTTGGCAGACGGTATATATCTGGAAACACAAGGAAATGAACAACAATCTATAAGCTCCAAAAAGAACCTGAGTAGGAGTTCTTCATAAAAAATTATATGAGCAATATAACAGACTTAGTAAAATTAGTGTAGTATAAGAAAAGATTGATACTTCCTTTGATTATTTTTTATTTTTATTTTTTTTGTGCAACATTTGCCAAGGAAAATTTCACATTATGTGCAACAATTGTTATCTTTCGTTTATAAAATGTCATTTCTCCCTATCCTGGTCTTTATCACATGTCTCTGTTTCTCTCTCTACTACTTTCATGCTCACAAGTAAAATTTGCCAAAGAGTCCCTCCAAGCCTCAATGTTGCACATAAAATGAAACAAAGGAAGTATATGAATTGATCATAATAGAGTTTAAGGATTCAGAAGTATACACAACAACGTGCAAAATTTTTGAACGTCCTCCTGCTGCAGTAGAAGTATCCAAATGCCATTCATTTGAATTTACCTGTTATATGCTGAGATCATATTAGTGAATTGAGTATATGAAGAACTTCTAGAAGTAATTGAACCTCGACAAATAATATGTACAAGATCACAAATACTTAGAAAATATCCAACAACCAAATACAGATAACACATACTTCTTCAAAAAATACATATATAATACATTTTGTCATATTGAATGGGTAAGCTACCAGGGAGAAATAAAAACGAAGAGAAAAAAAGGAAGACATAATGACTCTATAGAAAGTGAGAGACTTTAGACTGATCAAAAGTCATCAAGCATGCTTACAAAAAAAGGAAGATCCTTAGTATCATAGATGTAGGCATCTCTGAGGTAATCCCAATAAGAGAAAAAGGACTTCGGTGTATGATATAAAATCTGCAATGAGAAGTAGGATCAGTCAGCATTTTCAAATCTCAAAAGCAAAGCCTCAGCAACAACAACAACAACAGAATAGCTGAAGAAAACCCTCATTTTACAGACAAAGAACTAAACCTGACTTTCTATGCTTATGTTAGCTATCGGTGCCAAAGCCTCAACAACAGAATTCAGTTGAATCTCATTCACTCTTTGAAAATTCCTGCATGGTTAATAAATCTTTCAATTATGTAACATAAAGAGATATTTATACTGTACATGAGCGTGTGGCTTTGTTCAAATGTATCAGACTTAATCTTGGTACATTAACCAAAATGGAAAACTGTTAATTTATCTTGCACCATTCCAAGAAAACAACCTCAAGTGTTCCACGTCAAGAGTTACAAGACACAAAGACAAAGTTCATATAACTTTGTATTCTACTCATAATTCATAATTTCACAAACATAAATCTGCAGAAATCTTAGATGACTATACAATAGAATGAAAACAGCAACACACCATCACCAATTAGACTACATTAGTTCTAATTTTTCATAGTTACATGTCATGATATGATAGTGTGCAATATTGCTTCAACAATATGATCTCACTCATATTCCACAAATTCAGAGGCAGGGTGGGGGAAATCTTGGCAGTCATATCATTTCAGAAGGACGGATTTCTCAAATTAGAAGACTATTATGCTCTGCAATGTACGTCACTACGTCACTGACCATCCTACATAAAAATGCTCTTGAGTCTTGACCATACCTTTTCAAAACAAAAGCAACAAACAAGGCTTCATAAAAATATTAAACTTTTTAGGAATTATTTCAAAAAACCACCTTTTATAACCAAGTTTTTTCATAAAACTACCTTTTAAAAAATTTCTTTCAAAAAACTACCTTACTTAACAATTTTTTTTCAATACACTGTCATCTAGTTATAAAATGGGTTATTGCAAATCACRTTTCCTTAATCCCGTGTCATTTCCTTCATGTTCTTTCTCTGCTCCATTGTCAACACAATCGTAGACGATTGTCATTTAATGCTGAAATTTGATTATAAACGTAAAATGGTAGTATATTGAAAAGAATTTGTAATAAAAGATAGTTTTTTGAAAGAAATTTTTTAAAAGGTAGTTTTTTGAAAAAAGTTGATTATAAAAGGTAGTTTTATGAAATTTTTCCAACTTTTTATGTACTGCCCTTTGGTTTAAGCTAATATGTTGAAAATTACTCATCCCCTACTCGGTACAACAAGTGACATAAAACAAAACAGATAATAACCAACTTATCAAAAGATGACATAAATCTTGCAACCACTGAATAACTGTGACAATCAAGCCCAAAGAAAGTAAAGAAGGTTGTTCTGGTCATCAGCATGACAGCATCTAGCCTTGGCAATGAAAATTGCAGTACAAATTTTCAATATATGTTTCTTCTTCAATAAAGGGATTTTTTTAAAGCAAGTAAATCAAAGACAAATATCAAGTACATTAATTAATGTCATCAACAAAGAAAAGCCTGAAATAATTACAGAACAACCATATGCAACAATAATTGCCACATATTACAAGGGACCAGAGATAAATAACCATACCAATCATAAATCCAGTCATGAGGATCTGCATTTAACAGGCTAAAAGAGAGAACAACCCGACCGTCAGAACCAACTGGCATAAACTCCCCATGAATAGAACCTTCTTCTTTCCCGCCGTTGATGAATACCTTTACAAAGATTTCAGCAACCCTTTCCACTGCCTCTGCCTCAGACACCTTACCAATGATCCATCCATGTCTATACTTCCCCACCACTGCCCTGACTTCCTCATCACTTTTCACCAAGACAACAGTATACATCTTTCTGTCGGAAGCTGAACATTTCCGAACACCCAAAAACGCATTTTCCAACATGTCATCAACAGATTCATCATCTTTCCACTTTACACTAGAATCAACATCTTTCAACATCCCACACTGCCAAGTGCACCCATTCTCGCCATTCTCATTTTGCACACAGCCCATCTCCGACTCCGACAAAACAGAGACAGTAAAATTTCCTTGGCAACTCCCACAAGCTTGATCATGACCCGCTAATTTCCTCATTTGATCAGCAATTGAAAACCCCAATTTCTCAGCATCACTAATTTCATTAAAACCTAGAAATACTGTTTGAAAGTGGCATGGGAACAGCAATGGTTCGGATTCAATATCACTAGAAAGAGAATCCATGTATTTAAACGGAAGTGGCGATCGATAGATTTCAACAGTCTTCAACAGAAAAGGCAATCCTTCACAAAAATAATCAAAAATTCCAGCAAAAAAAATCAATCAACCATACAAATTAAGTTAACCAATTAACAAGCAAACAACCAAATTCATCAATCTTAAAGAAGCTACATTAGTCAATTTCACACAGCAAGAGAAGCATAGTTCATCAATAAGTGATTAAATCAGCTACAAAACTTCAATTGAAGCAAAAATCCGATTGAAACGAAGTAATTGTAAATTCGAAAGAAGAGAGGAAATTACCTAATAGGAAAGAGAGAAGGACAGTAAGAGTTAGAGAAAGGCGCTTGATTCCAGGTTTCGTCTTTCGCATTTTGGAAGAATCGAAGAGATTTGATTGATTTTCCGAATTAGGGTTCGATTCGTCGGAAGAAAGTTCCGTGATTTTGTCGGAATTATTCATCGGAGTTTCAGAAGACGGTTTTTCTGTCTTCGAAGTTTCCGACATGGTTTATTTCTCTCCGATGACTAACTAAAATGGGCAGTTAATAAACACTCACTTTTATATGTTACTCGAACTCGTGAGAGCGAGAATAGCTCGAGTGGTTAAAGCGTTTCTCGGGTTCGGGTGATCCATATCCGAATAAGGATTTAATAAGAGTTTGTTGAGGAAAAATAAAATAGTGTCATTAATATAGAGGCAAATGGCAATGCAATATACGATAAGTTTGATAAAATATTTTATAAAGACAAAATTAAACGAAATATGAATATATTAAATTGGTATTGGTAAATTATAGGAGTATTTATGAAATACCCAAATCAATTAAGGAAATTGGTTATAAGATACTTAGGCTATGTTTTGTTCAATTGATTTTTTTTCTTATCTAAATATTTTTTATTAGACCTTAAATTTGAATTTTCTGATCTGATATAAATTTTTTATAGTTGTTTTTTTATTTTTCGTATTTTCTGATCTAATTTAACTTTTTCTTATACGATCTGATCTAATCTAATTTGAATTTTTCTCATCTAGTTTGAGTGTCAAGGATCTAATACGGGTAAAGTGTTGAGAAAAAACAAAAGAGTACCATTAACATAGCGACAATGCATATTGAATTTAGCCTTATTGATGCGTAATTAAAAATCTCACTATATTTACCCTATTTTCCGAATCTCCAAGTTAATTTGAAAATTTAGTAGTGTTTGACATTACGCCCGGTATTGTATGCACAGATGCACAATAAATTTACTGTGCATCAAGCGTATAGTGATCTTTTATATCAATATAGTGACCCATTTTCACTTTACATCAATATAGTGATAAATAATAAGGGTCACTATATTGATAAAAAAGGTTACCATATTAACCAAAATGATCACTATAATCTGATACATAGTAAATTTATTGTTCATCCGATATACCTAATAGTTTGTCAAAGCCGCATACGTCCGATTGAATTTACTTGTTCAATTTGTAAGTTTGATTATATTTATTTTTATATAGGAATGTCCCAATTGTAAAATTAACCGTAATACTTATTTATGATTTTATGCCAAAATGTTGAAAATAACTCCTACAAAATGTGGTTGACTAAAAATCTCAAGTCTTTGCTGTCATCATGCAAAGACAAACCAACCATTTCAAAAATTCATGCAATCTTCGTTACGAGTGGTTTACTCAACCATAGTAGCGCTGCAACCAAGCTTATTGCATCGTATGCACATATTGGTGACGTCGATGTTGCACGCCAAGTGTTCGACAATTTGCCTCAAAGAGGCGTTGATGCATGGAATGCCATGATTGTTGCATACTCACGTCTGGGGTTTCCTACTGAAGTGTTGGGTATTTACAGGAAGATGATCTCGGACGGAATAAGGCCTGATAGTTCGTCTTTTACGGTTGCGATCAAGGCGTGCACGAGCTTGTCTGCTATGGTGACGGGAGAAGAGGTTTGGCATCAGGCGGTTTATTATGGTTATAAGCATGATGCGTTTGTTGGGTGTTCAGTGTTGAACATGTTTGCCAAGGGAGGGAAGATGGTGGAAGCGAAAGCGGCTTTTGAGGGGATGAGGAGGAGGGATCTTGTTTGTTGGACGACGATGGTGAGTGGGTTTGCAAAGAATGGGCAGGGGATGGAAGCAATTGAAATGTTTCGAGCAATGCGAGTGCAGGGGATGGAAGGAGATGGGGTTGTCATGTTGGGGTTGATACAAGCATGTTCGGATATCGGGGACATGAGGATGGGTCAATCTGTTCATGGACATATGATAAGGAGAAATCTTGCAATGGATGTTGTTATATATACTAGTTTGGTGGACATGTATGCGAAACGTGGTCATTTGAGTCTAGCATATAGTATGTTCTGTAACATGCCTAATAAGAATGCAGTTTCTTGGAGTGCTCTAGTATCTGGTTATGCTCAAAATGGTTTTGCAAGGGAAGCTCTTGAATTGTTAATTGAGATGCAGAGAGTTGGGTTCAGGCCTGATTTAGCTTGTCTTGTGAGTGCTCTTCTAGCATGTTCACATGTTGGCTACTCGAAGAAGGGGAAGTCGATACATGCTTATATCCTCCGTAGGCAAGACTTCGAGCATGTTTCCGTTACTGCTTTGATTGACATGTATTCCAAATGTGGGAATCTTACATCTGCTCGTGTTCTCTTTGATATGATAAGTTTTAAGGATGTTATCTTATGGAATTCCATGATTGCGAGTTATGGGATTCACGGTCATGGACAGGCTGCCCTCTCGGTTTTCTATGAGATGATAGAGACGAGCTCAGATCCTGATGATGCAACATTTGCTTCGCTTCTTTCAGCTTTAGGTCATTCGGGTCTTGTAGAGCAAGGCCGGTATTGGTTCAATGAAATGATCAACAGATTCAAGGTTGAACCTAGAGAGAAACATTATGCTTGTATTGTCGATTTATTGGCTCGTGCAGGAAAAGTGGAAGAAGCTCTTGATTTAATAAATTCTATGGAAGTTCATCAGCCTGGGATTTCCATATGGGCTGCACTCTTGTCTGGTTGTCATAACCACAAGAAGTTTTCCATTGGTGAGTTGGCTGCAAAGAAAGTTCTTGAATTACAACCAGATGATTCTGGCTTATATACTTTAGTTGCAAATTTTTATGCATCAGCAAAAAAGTGGAAGGAAGTGGCTGAGGTAAGGAAAGACATGAGGGAAATAGGTATGAAGAAAGTCCCTGGTTACAGCATGGTAGAGGTGAAAGGCAAGCTTCATGCTTTCCTTATGGAAGATAAGAGCCATGGCCAATACGAGCAAATGGTCCGAATAATAGAGAAGTTGGACCATGAGATGAGAGCCATGGGTTATGTGCCGAAGACAGAGTTTGTTTTGCATGATCTCGAGGAGGAAGTAAAGGTCAGGATGCTAAGGAATCACAGTGAGAGACTTGCTATTGCATTCGGCCTGTTGAACACCGAACCAGGGACTAGGCTGGTGATCACAAAGAATTTAAGAGTTTGTGGAGATTGTCATGAGGTGATCAAATATATATCAAAAATTGTCAACAGAGAGATTGTTGTAAGGGATGTGAAGCGGTTTCATCATTTTAATCACGGTGTCTGCTCATGTGGTGATTATTGGTGACCCGGCGAGTCATTAGTGCCAGTGTTCATTGAAAGTGTAATTGAACAATTTGGAAAGTTGGTGTAACAGTGGACAGATGAGAAGGAAAATCATATGCGTTAGTTTGGACATGTCTGACAAAGACCGCGCAATGAACCAATCAAAAGGGTTGTGATCAGAGGGAGCTCTTAGGTCGAGGGAGACCAAAGATGACATGGTTTGAACTTTGAAGGAGTTAAAACATCAAGTATATGAATTGCACGAAAATGAGTTTTTTTTTCTTCAGATAGGATGGAGGAAGATCTTTCTCGATTATCAAATGAAATATTCATGCTTGGTTCTTGTAGCCGACCCACTTAGTGGATGAAGGCTTGCTTTGATTGTGACACCTAAATCCGAATGCAGAATTGTTATAGCTTGGTATTCATTTTGAAGGGCATACCTCTGGTTTACACAAGATGATCTTTTCCATCAGTTCTGGAGTATGTGCCAAGCAGTGGACAAATGAGGGGAAAATCATGTGTTAGTTTGGGCATGTCGGACGAAGACCACATGATGCACCGGTTCGAAGAGAAGAGATCAGGGTTGTGATCACAGAGAGCTCTTAGATCGAGGGAGGTGAAAGATGACATGTTGGAAGGAGTTAAAACCTGAAGCATATGAATTTAATTTGCACGGAAATGAGGTCCTTGATCAAAGGGGATGGAGGAAAATCTTTCTCGACCATCACACGAAATATTCATGCTTGGCTCATGTAGCCGACCCACTTATTGGGATGAAGGCTTTGATCGATTGTAACACCTAAATCCGAATGGAGAATTGTTATAGCTTGATGTTCATTTTTGAAGGGCATACCTCTGGTTTACATGACATGATCTTTTCCATCAGTTCTGAAGTGAGAAATGCAAACAACTATATATGTGCCAAGCATGCATATACTTTGTAAGTTTGTAATATAGGTTTTCATTCACTCACTTGATTACCTATTCATCATTAATTTGTTTTGATTAACCAACAGTTGAATACAAATAATGTGCAGTACATGAACTTAACGACTTAATGTTCAGATCTTTGTATGAAAAGCTTTTCAAGGAGCAGTTGGTGACCTAATTAAAGTTTGGCTTTAATAAATGAAAGATAGTTTTGATTATGAAAATAAAGTGTGTGTTGCTTTCTGTTTAAGTTGCTTCATGGATAATGCTCCGATAATTAATTCAGGAAAAAAAATGGCCCAATGGTTGGTTTTGGTATTTTACTAACGATATTGCTAACGGACGCCCCAGAGGCCAGAGCGTTAGATAAATTATAAATATATTTCCTAAAATGACATTAAACTTGGTATGCATGCCAAATTCACACGTCAATCGGTGTAATTAATGTTTATATTCATTTAATATTTCCACTTTTGATTATCTTATCTAACGCCCCAGGGACGCTTGTTAGCTTTTGCCTTTTTATCTTACTAAACCATTTCTAATAAATTTCTTAGAAAGTTCTATGAAAAAGGACACTGAATTTACACTATTCACAAATTTTCGTGATTAAATGGGAATTCCTCTTTTACACACATAGTTTTTGTAGAAATAACTCTTCAAGTAAAGATGGCATTTTCTAAGAGACTAAGATATGAATAAATGGCATTAATTGGATTCTAATTGTACTTCCAAACTTTGTTCTCATTTATAACAAGCAGCAAACTAGTCAACAGATAGGATGAGGATGGACTAACTACCATAACATTGAAGTTACCATGAACTGTAATGTTTATGAAGTTACTGATAGAATTAATTTCGGACGAAGAGACTATCAATCTCTGTGCACTAGCATCAAGCACCACCTATCTCTTTGATGGTGTGGTCACGACTCACGACTCACTTGTACCTTGAAAATGGTAACGGCTCGCATGGTCACGTCTTGTGTGACCATTTCAGAGCTATTTCAATCTTTGACCCATAAGACTGGCAGAGTTATGTTAAGTCAAGTCGATCTATGTACGCCTAGTCTCAAAGGACCATGAAAAATATAATGCAATAATCATCTCATAGTCTCTCATGAAAACACAGTGCTGTGTAAATCAATGGATAAGTGCAGAATTCAGGTATAAATTGTAGTTGCTTTAAAGCATATGATATATGAATGGAAGGAAAGACATTTTCCAGATACAAAAACCAATCATCGAAGTTGCAAAAAAAAATTAGCACCAGCGAGCCCATACATTAACACGGTTCCATCCCTTCATTCATACCCCAGATCCCATGCCCCAAAAGAAGGGATAGCCTTCAGAATTTCTGTTAAAACCAAAAAGATAAACAGGTTTTTGGCACTAACAGCCTTAACCAAATAAATCACAAAATGTTTGTATCGACTTAAATGCTAAATTCTTGCATAATTGTTTTGTCACCTTTTTATGGCCTGGGTCTGAAGGTTCTGATTATCTTCTAATAGACGATCATACTCGAGAAGCAAATCAGCGGCTTGTTTCTGCAGGGCAACTACATGAGCATCAGCGGTTTCTATTGTCTTGTCTTTCTCTTGTGATTCTGTTTTAAGCTTCTTTACTTCATTGGTCAATTTTGATAGCTGGTCTTGCAGCGTTGTTATTTCTTTTGAAGACTTCTCTTCCTTTTCCTTGAGTTGTTGCTTTTCTTTCTCAAGCTTCTCCAATTCCTCTTTTGATACCCCGACCTTGCTTCTAATATTGATCAGTTTCCGAAGATAATGATGCATCCGGTCAATCAAAAAACCAAGAAATAAAGTGAACCCTGTAAAGAGAAGGAAGTTTGTAATATTCGACATAGTTCGCAAATTTGGTGGCTCACATATATGAGGAGAACAATAGAGCACGGAGCTCAATATATTAATGAGAGACTGGTATTAAAGGACAGATCACAGATGCAGAGTAATGCTTAAGTTTACATAATTAGTGGCTTAGTGCTTATATTTGGAGCTAAAGGCATACTATAACAATCATTAAAATCATAGAAGTGTTAAGATGGGCCCGAAAATTGATGATCTTTGTACTTCATTTTTTAAGGCATTACACCAAGTTCAGTGTCTGAAACGCTATTATATTCATCTCAAGCATCCAACTCAAATTCCAAACTCGTGTGAATACATGAACGGTAAATAACACTAATTCAGGCCAAAAATCATCTGACATTTTCAGAAAAGGGCTTTGGAGTCCAGGAAGGAAGTGCATGAGCTTTTCTTGCTACATGAGAAAAGACAAGAATGCCTGAAGGGGTAGTTAACTAGCCAATAGAAGGTCAATAAAACAGAAGGTTTTTGACAAGAATGGACACTGCAAGCCTTTTCCAACGGTACGCATTTTTTCCTAAACTTAAATTATCTCTAGTTGGAGATTTGCATCGATAGTGATTGTTATTCATCTATAATTGCAAGCACCAAATGATCGCTACCTAGTTCCCAGAAAAATCAAAGGAAGAGAAACAAGAATAAGCAGCAATGATCTTCTAGCTGATCTATGCTTGATACTGTGTTTAATTTTTGCGCCTTTGGGGTGCGTATGTCAATTAAATCAAAGCATTGGATAATTCAAGGTCCACTCCATGATGTCAATTTCCGCATTGAAGATGTATCAAAACTTACATGAAAACCCTTCCAACCACCTATTATAGATAAACCTCTGAAACATGGAGTACAGATGAAATAGTCTAGTTGATAATACAATGCATGAGAGCATCTGCCCAATCACTAGCGTACACGACAATCATTTGGCTGAAGAGAAAACATCTAGACTATCACATCGTGAGACTACAAATGGGAAAGATAGCCTAGATTAATTGGTTCACTATTGCCTAGGACCAAAACTGTTATGTGAAGCAAGTTTTAGGAGTTCCTTATAGCAGTTGAACAGCCCTGCACTGATGCACATTTCATTTGTGGAAAATTGGAAACCATAAAACAGAAAGCTACAAAATCCTTAACTTATCTAATACACTCGTCTACTCTAAGATAAACCCAAAGTGATGCATAGAAAACAATCACATGTACCTCTCAATCTTCTTTATTCATGTCGGATAACCATCTCCTCGAGTATTTGCATCAGTTCAACAAAATCTAGAGAAGTGCCAATGTCTTTCACACCTTTGAAACTTCAATCGCAAATGTTATATTTAACTTATGGTGACCCTTTTCTACCCAATAACCTTACAACTTTAGCCCACACTTGGCTTCTGCAACCATAAATCCCAATGGTGAAATTCGATATAATTTTCTTAGATAGGGTAAAAAGTACTCAGAAATAGCAATATAGAATTCTAATTATATAAGTGCGCATATGGTTTGCCCAAATGGAAGGAAAATAACCTCACTAATGGATATTTCCAAATTCATTATTTCTTGATTGGTCTAAAGATACAAGAAATCGACAATGCTCTATATATCGCCACACTATAGCAGTGAAATAGACATTAAATATCATCCTGAACTGCATTAAGATTCTTAGGTATCTGGGTTGGATCTTTTTTATCAAGTATATATAACCTCAGGCTCTCAGCATTCACTGATTAGCACATTCAGTCGGCATATAGGCTTCTTTATGAAACATTCACAGAACTATATTGTTACCTATACATGATAGGCACAACTGAAAAACTACTCATTTGCAATCATCTCAAATTCTCAACACATTGTAAACATTACAAGCTCGTCAAAACCCTTTTTCCTAAACACCAAATGCAATTGGATAAGTTGCAATTGCCTAATAAGCCTATTTCTAGCTCTTCCATAAACATATCACAAAATTACATAATCTATTCACACCATACAAGGATATGAGTGTAAATCCAAACTAATCCAAGGGACACAACCTAAATAACCAACCCTCAAGTATCACACAATCCAATTGCCATCTATGTATTTCCTCACTCTAACACAAAAACTTACAACCAATCTCTTCCACATTGTAAATGCCACTATCCCATATCATATAATTCAAACATAAAACAGGATAAAGGCAATGCTTAATCCAACCAACAAGCAACAAATTCATTCATTAACAACGAAAGCGAGGATTGAGCATACCCATAAATTAAGCATCAAGCACCAAACTAGATTAATACAATGCTTAATCCAATCAACAAGCAACAAATTCATTCATTCAATACCAAATAGAGCTAGAATTGAGCTTGAGCATACCCATAAATTAAACCTCAAACACCAAACTAGATAAAAACAATGCTTAATCCAACCAACCAACAAGCAAGAAATTCATTCATTCAATTAATCATTACCAAAGAGAGCTAGAATTGAGCATACCCATTAGTGAAGCCTCAAGCAAGTGAGTCCTCCAAAGGACTTGATCCATTGGAGACATAGTACCAAGCTTAGCACCCTTATTCTGGATCTTAACAATGCTCATAAGACTAGACAACAATATCACTGACATTGTGCCAGCAATTGTCTTCACTGTTGCAGGACCTTTCCCCATTTTCACCTGATCCAAACTCTTCATAACTAACTCCCTTAAAGGTCCAACCTTTACTAACAACAGAAATGCTACTACAGCTTCCACAAACAGAACCACAAACAACAATTGAATCATTTTTTTTTTTCTCAGAATTTGCCCAAATTTTAGAGCAAAAAAAAAAAAAAAGAGATATCAATGGGAAAAATCAAATTGGAATGCAACCCAATTCAGAAAACCTGCTATTTTCTTTGCTTATCTACTACAAAATAAGCATTGTATACAATTATAAAGGGGGAAATCAACAAACCATAGCAAATGAAAGGTGAGACTTCTCAATTAAAGTTGAAATCTTACCCAAAACACACCTAAAAGAAACATAGAAAAATGCCAGGAATTTAGAAAAGGATGAATCTTTCAAAACCCAAAATCAAAACATGATAAGGGTTTATAGAAAATTTTCTAGTTTATGTCAATCTTTACAAAAAGAAGCTGCTAAAACCCTTTTAATTAAGAACAGGGTTTAACACAGTAGATCTGTGAAATTTTGCAACTTTGAGCTAACACAAAGTGTAATTAAAAGTTCTTCAATTTGTTTAAAGAAGGAAAAAAAATGCAGTTTTTAGGGGTTATTAGAATGAGATTAGCTTCACTCACTCACTCACTCACTTTAGTTGCTTTTTTTTGTTTTTTTTTTTTTTTTTGAAAGTGATAATGAGATGATAAAAGACAAAGGGTTTTAGCAATAAACAGTAAAAAGCAAAAAAGGAATAAAATTAGAGAGAAAAAAGGGTGATTAAGGAGTGAATTAGTGCAAAAAAAATGGGAGATTAAGAAAGTGATTATAAAAATGGTGCATGAAAATGGATTTTCCAAGACCAAAGTAAGAGTGAGAGAAGACCAGTGTCAGAAAGAGCATAAAAGAGATAAATTTCAGACTACAACTTGTACTCTCATATTTGACAATTGAACTTCACTCTCCACCCCATTGTATGACACGTGTCAGTTTTGTCTCCTTTAATACTTACTTGCATTAGTTAATTACTCCATTAGTGACTTAGTGTTAGATCTTGTTTAATGGAAGAAGTGTATGAAATGTTTTCTTCTATTATTCCTAAATGTTTTTCCATGTTTTTTTTCAAGCAATTCTTTGTTTCTGATTACTTTATATGTAATGTAATGATTGTAATACTTCCTCCGTATCAAAATAAACGCAATTATTTGACACTTTTCTCTCTACATTATGTCAAATCGTTGCGTTTATTTTGATACGGAGGAAGTAAAATGTTTTGCATCTTTTTTTGAGGAAAAAAATTTAACGGTGTAAACGAAATTATTATAGCGAATAGTTTCTAATTCTTTATGCTAAGTATACAAGAAGAGTTTAATTCAACATAAAGATTTCGAAATATACACTTATTTCTAATTCTTTGATTTAAGTACGGAGTATACAAAATTGTGAAAGTCATTCTTTTACACGGTGGCCTTAAAGCCCTTGTAGCTCATGTAATTCGAGAAATTCGTTTATTATCTCTATTATATAAGTGAAGGGGAGGAAGATGGTGTCCCCTTTTATAAAAGACTTTTATACCTTAATGAAATTTAAAAATTATGAATTGATGTGTCTAAATTATCCCTTTAGTGATTATGTGATTAAATATGAAAATTGCATTTATTATGCGAGTTAATTAGTCAAAAACATTAAACAATGAATATTATTTCAAATTGTATTAAAACATTAATGCTTTTATTTTGAATTTCAACTTTGAAGACATAATTATTTACAAAATAATTACAATTCAGATAAATTGTATTGCTAATTAGCTATAAACCTTTTATTATTATGATACATACCATATAATCATTTTTTATGAAATACGATGTACAATTTTCTAGAGGTGATCATTATAAGCCCCGCCCGCTCGAAAAAAGTGAGGGTTCGAACAACCAAAAATATTCAATTTTTGTTTAAAAACTCGGCTCGGTCCGCAAAAGCCCGATTTGACTCGCAAAACATGTTTTTTTGGGCGGGTTTGGACAAAACTTTTTATATAGAAGTTCGGTCCGGCCCACCCATTTGATGACTTCTACAATTTTCATATATACAAGCACGCATCGCGTGCACATAAAAACTAGTGTGTTATTGTTGAGACGGATAGTTTACACTCTATAGATTTATCTTTCATTAAATTTGCATTAAAAAAATCTTTTCCCCAATATTGAAAGCAATGGAAATAATCTCGTTGGTATTTAAACATATGGTATTTAGACACATATTTACAAGGAATGTAAATGCGAGAAGCTCATCTAGTGCAGACAATTGGGTTTCAAATATGAATTTATATCGTTAGTAATTCCATAAACATTAAGTCTTACTTACCAGTTACTACCTTACCAACCCTTTTGATTTTTAACCATTCTTCGGGATGTTTGGTTGCAAAGAAATTCGGGTGGAATATGCAATTCTCAGGAAATAACTAGACTCCCTTTTGTTTGGTTGACGCAAATCACAAAAATTATAACTTTCAAGGAATTTTAAATTCACCGAGTCCCCCTTCGGTAAATCAAAATTCCCGTGTCATTGGGTTAATTACATAGCAATTGACACGGGAATTTATAATTTTCATTGTGCAACCAGACAATTTTTTTACAATTCCTATGGATCTAGCAAGGGAATTTATTTCCCATAAATTCATACTTCATGTGTTAATTTAATTCCTACGTCAACCAAACGACCTCAAGAACTAATATTACTTCCTCCATATCAAATTAAACGCAACAAATCAAATTTCACGCACTTCGAAATTGAGATTTAACAATGTAAACAAGCAAATTATTCAAAAAAATTTAACACAATGAAGAATGAGATTATAACTTTATTGTGTTAAAATTCTTTTGATTAATTCGCTCATTTACATTGTTAAATCTCAACCTTGACATGCGTGAAATTTGATTTTGTTGCGTTTAATTTGATACGGAGAAAGTATAAACTAACATGAGACTAGTTTTATTAGCACGTGTAATTGTTACTGTGTGAGGAAATATTTAATACTTTTATACTCTACATAAAAAAAAAAAAAATCAATCCAAATTGTTTTCAATTTAAAAAAAGAAGAAGAAATCAACTAGTGGCAACCAATTTCCACAACTATTTGAAATTTCCAAATTGTTTAATTTGCCTTTCAACAACTACCAAACACGGTAAAGAAGAATTAAATGACCGGAATTTATGATAATTATCCATTTTAATTTTATGTATAGCCGCCATGTACAGTGGAATTATTGGTACATTTTGAGCCTACGGAGTATTATTTTCGTAGTATGTTTACTCGGTTCACCGAAATTTAACTCTAACAACATTCAGATTCAATTCGGGTTGCACATACACCTAAATTATGGAAAACGAGTCTCTTAATAAAAGTTTTTGTATACGGTGATATTCGAATCCGAGACATCGAGTTGACCAACTTTTATTGATATATTTTGAACCTATTGTTACTTGTTGAATTATTCAACTGAAATGGTCACACTGACATTCTTGAGTTAATATTGCATTTTGCATCATGTCATTAGGACTAATACGTATTTTGCAAGGTAATTAATCATTTCGTTTAAAGGGAAATAATTTTTCGTGTCTATTTCATTGGAAATAATTTGGATGTTTAATTATTGATGGACGATCACTAGACGTTTAAAATTATTAAAGTAAGAGTTGGTGATTTATTTTGTACAATTCATGATATATTTCATTCATTCCTTGAAAAATCTTATTTGCGACTCGAATCATCAATTTTGTACATACATATATACCAAACTAATTTTTCGATTTTGTATTTTCTAAAAAATCCAAATTCTTCCGCAATTTATTAAAATGTACCAAACGACACCTTAGAACTAATTTATTAGGTGACTATGTTGTAATCAAGTCAATTGCTGCTAAATTTAATAAATTGACATTGGCCTTGCTTGTTTTAGGGGCATAACTTATTTCGAATAAGTACGATTTAATTACTACGTCCATAAATTATAACAGTACGTGATAAAATATAATAACCAGAGATCAAATACCGTCTACGTTATTACTTCCATATTTGAAATTTAATAATGTAAATGAATGAATTAATCAAAATAATCTCTATTATATAAGTGAAATGGGAGCAATGGTGTTCCCCTTTGAAATTCCTAATCTACCCATAATACTTATGCATATTACACAACACGCCATAAATTTATGCATAAACTTATCATATTGGTTAATGGTTATTCAATCAATTCAAATATATGAGACATAATTAGATTAACCAAATATATGAGACTTAAGTTAGAATAATTTAGATCAATTAATGTCACCTTATTTAATTTATTCCTATAAGTCAATCAATTAATTCAATAACATATAAAATTTCAAAATTAAACCATCAAATCACGTACATCTAATTTAATTAATTTATTTTTGCACAAAAAGTCACCTTATTAATTTATGTTAGCCGACCCCACATATGGGATTAAGGCTATGATTGATTGATTGATTGATTGATTTTTGCACAAAAAGTGTATTTTTTGAATTTATATAAAATCAACTTAAACTATTTTGTAATATCACTAAATTATTTTTTTATAATCAAGATCCAATCACAAAGAAATAAAATTCATAGTAACTAAACAAATCATACATCACTGCAACATTTTAATAAATACACGCATGCATCGCGTGCTTATAAGACTAGTTTTAATAGAATAAAGTTATAATCTCATTTTTCACTGTGTTAAAGTTATTTTGAATAACTTCAACTTCGAAATGCGTGAAATTTGGTTTGATGCGTTTAATTTGATACGGAGGAAGTATTTATTTACGATCGAGTTTCCTACGATCGTGCGAAAAGTTATCCGCCATGACGAATCTCGTACGGGAGGGCTGTCCTGCAGCCAAAGATGAAAGGGTCGTTGGCCTCATTGCCAGACTAGACTAAGAATGACTTTGGTTGTCTTAGTCGAATTACAAAACACAGAAGAATTGTCAAACATTACACAGTTGTCTTAGCCAAGTCAATGCTTAAGCAAATTAAATAACTAACACCCATTTGCATTTTTTGTACATACAAAACAATACCATCTTCCTTCTTTCTTTCTTTCTTTCTTTCTTCCTCTTCTCTTATTAACTCAATTATTGTTCATTCTTTCTCATAACACCCACCTCAATTTTCATTGATTTTCTATCTTTATTCTATCGTATATCTATATCTATATCTATATATATATTTTTCATAAAACGAACTACTGTGTTTGTTATTCGATTCGATATCGAAGTTTGCTGGTTTAATGGCTGTAAGTTTGCTTGTTCTTTCTTGACTCTTTGACCTTTCAAACTGCTGGAAATTTGAAATAATGTTGTGGGTTTTTTTTGTTTTTTTTTTTATTTCTGGGTTTTTATTGTATGATGATCTCGTTTTATTGATGCTAATCATATGATGAGAAATGTCTCCTTTATGCATTACTTGTGCAAGTTGCTCTGTTCTTACTTTGTTAGTTGATTTAGGTTTGAACTTTGAAATTTGCAAGAATAAAGCTAGTTAATTTATGTGATCTTGCTAAATTGTCATTAATAATAAATCAGGAATGTTTTTGCAGAAAACTAAATGATTAAATCATTAAACTAATAGTCTGGGTTCTTGGCTTCTTGCTATTATGAACCATATTTTATGCATTTATTATATGTATGAGATCATTGCTTTACTTGATTTTATTTGTATATTGAATTTGAATTGAAAGTCTCATATTGAGTTCATAATCTTATGTTCCTAACTAATGTACTAATAATTCAGAGATATGGATATTTTCATGGTGTTTATATTCATGATGGCGTAAAATATTATTCGATCTTTTTTATTTGAAAAGGAAAGGAAACTAGGTTAATCCCGTTGATACCGAAAAATCTAATTTAATTCGTCCTTATGGATGATAAGAGGGAGACCCAGAGGAAGAATTGAATCAATATTTTATGACCATGTCTGAATTTACTTAATGCCCTTGTTGAATGATGCAGAAGAGGTCAAAACAAGGGCATTACAGTATTTTTCTTAGATACCAAATTGTTATAATTTACATTAGTTACATGTTCAAGTACTAAAGTCCTAATTAATGAGAGTGGAAAACTGGAAATGTTAATCAGTACTTGTTTTCTGATTTTCTTCATCAGAAAATTTTGACATTTGTTTTGGTGAAGAATTCATGATTGCATAAGTTAGAATAATGCATTATGTCAACTTTAAACTGTTAAGTGTGAACCATTTTTCTGACCTGTTTCGAAATCGGGTTCATAATGCTTAACCATGTTGTAGGAAATTCGAAGATGATCATGAATATTTCACAACTTAGAATACAATTCTGCATTGCAGATTTCGATATGTGTTTGTGACAGTCTTAAATCCGAAGAAATTGAATTTTACACTAGTGTTTTTTTTCTTAATGTATTCTGATTATTGTTGTTCTGTTGGACTGCCCAATATACTAGATCGATTACTCTAGTAGTCATTAGTTGTATGTTGTGGTGAAAGCTTGAAATAACAATGCTTCTTGTTCTTGAATTTTATCAGTCCAAAGTACCGAAATTTGGTGAATGGGAGGGTGGAGAAAACTACACTGTGTACTTTGACACAGCGCGAAAGAATAAGACTAATGGACCGATGATAAACCCGAATGATCCCCAAGAGAATCCTAGTATGTTTTCACAGAATGGAGGCTCCAAAGCTCAACCTCCTAGAGCAGCAGATCCGAAAGGGCAGAAATCCCAAGCCCCCCAATTTGGTGCTTGGGACAATGGAGAGAATGTTGGGTACACTGCTTACTTTGAAAATAAACGGAAAGCCAAGAATGGTCAGCCCACTGTGCCAGCGAATGAGCCTCAGATGAACCGGGACATGCATCCTTCAGCTCAACCTCAGGCTCGACCTCAACCAGCCAAAGTAGAACCGCAACAAGCACCAAAACAAGAAGTGAGATCAAAGGTGCCAGAATTTGGTGCTTGGCAGCAGGATGAAGGGGAAGCTGCTTACACTCAGTCTTTTGAAAATGTCAGGAAAAATAACAGGAATGGTCGAACTGTGACTCCAGAACCTTCTGAACCCGCTCCAGCTAAGGAGGGTCGCTCTAAGGTGCCTCAGTTTGGTGCTTGGGAAGAAGGAGAAGGTGGTGCATACACTGCATACTTTGAAAATGCTCGGAAAACTAAGAATGTTGGGCCTGTGCTAGACAACGCTGAGCCTCAGCTCAACCGAGATGTTAACAACAGAGCTCGGCCTCCTAGTTCTGGGGGAACCAAGAATAGGACAGATGATCAACATCAACTGAGAAATGCAAGTAGAGGGTCTAATTCTTCTGCTGCTACTTCTGAATCCGCTATGAGGCATGGAAGACAAAATGCCGGGGGCCAATCACCTATCCATCAGAAAGGAGGGAAGCTTCAGCAAAAACCTCCTGCAGGGCGAGGAAGTCAGACTGTAAGTACCCCGGCCCTCAGTAAAGTCTTCCTGATTCCGTTTTCTAAGATCATTGATCCGGCTTTTTCTTGTACAGTTATACAATGAACATCAAAACATCATTATTTTCTTATCATATTTCATAAAGAAGAGTGATATACATTATTTACAACTGTTGATTCGTTTATGTTGTTTCTGACATTTTCAGCCAGATAGAGGGGCAGCAATACCAGCATGGGGGGCTTGGAACACTGATCCTGCTCAAGCTGAGAGTTACACGGGTGTTTTCACAAGGGCGAAAGAGGAGAGGAATACACCCCTCAACTCAAACATTCCACCGCGCTACAACCAAGATCAGAGAACACAACAAGATGGGAAGGTTGGTATTGTACCTTAATCGATTATATATGTAATTATATATACATTTATTCAAATAAAAATTTGTGTTATCAACTGCTAACAAGACTATTTCTCACACATTGCATTTGTTTCGCATTTTGCAGAAGGGATGTTGCTTTGGTTGGTTTTGAAATACATGATGGTCTACTAGTTGTTGTTGATCTAGTTTCGAAGAAAGCTAGAAAGTGATGGATAGTTTTGGATGGTTATGAGATACATGTAGAAATGTCTGAAAAAAACACAAGAGTTTGAAGAATAGGAATTATTGTTATTATATGACAATGATGATTGTTACCATAATGTGTGATTTTTTCCTTTTAAGGGGTGGAAATTTTTTTTTTGTTTAATTGTTTCTCAAATTTATGATTCAATTGGAGTTCATTCTTGAATAGTAACTAGTTATTTTTCTCATTCGATACACGAGCACTATATAAAATTATACTATGTTGTAAATGATTTGTTATGTTTGTTATTTGTAGGACAATTTAAATCTCGAACAAATATAAGCTTTTTATCACCTTTAACTTCATAGGAAGTACAAAAGTTTGCTTCTTTTATATCTTAACGTCAACACTCCTTTATTGACAATTTACGATATTTGTATAGCAAATATAAAGTAACATTCGAAGGTTTTTAATTGAAATGAAATAGAAAGAGAAAGGATGTTTAGGGTTGCTACAAGAAAGTTTAATGGTATGGTGTACTTATAAAGAAGTGTAGAATCAGGAACGGAAGGTATTTAGAGTAGTGACTTCAATTCCACTTTTGATCTTTGTGGTTATGCTTAATAGTTCTTTAAAATTTGACAAATTATAAAAATTAGACTTTGTAATAAATCATTAGTCTATTTGCATATTGCGTATAATTAACGAAAGATTAATCGTTTCTTGTAACATGTTTTTCCGTTCAATTTATGATATTTGGTATTGCTACAAGATCGATATACAGATACTTTTTTGATATCCATTAACTCTATCAATAATACGCCCTTATGCCTTTAGAAACACAGGGTGGTTATCACATCTTTCAATTTCTTAAATCAAATAACTTTTCTAATGTTAGCATTTTAAATAAATTAGTATTTTGACCCGGACAATACTCCGGGTTAACATTTGTTTTTTTTTTTTTTTTTTTTGAAACGGGAGAGAGAGCTTTTATTAAAATCAAACACGGTCAAGCTCCGACAAAGTAAGGATACTCTGAGGGAACGGACCTAAACAAACATACTCCGACACATGACGCGTATCTCACCTAGCCATTAAGTGAGCTACCGTATTACAAGCTCTCTTCACATGAGAGATATTAAAAAGATCAAAACTACAAGCGCATAAACGGATATCATCATAAAGAAGGTGTATAGGGGCATAACCCATTGAAGGAGATTGAACACCATTCACCACTGCCACAGCATCACATTCCACGTAAATACGTCGGTACCCAAAACGAGAAGCAAGAGCCAAACCACACTGGACAGCCAAAGCCTCTGCGACCTCGACACTACCCGCATAAGAAATCCTCGTAGCCACAGCCACCAAATCACCCTCCTCGTTCCGCACAACAACACCCAAGCCCACCTTACCCTCCTGCATAACATGYGCATCCGTATTTATTTTMAGAACTCCCGCAGGTGGYCGACACCACGAAGCATTGGYAGCAGYCGTGGAAGTKGCACAATTTGGAACGGGKGAGCYAACCAACTTCGTGTAAGTGCAGTAATCATCAACCAACCGGAGGAAACCCGCCGCGACCATAACAGGATTAGGCTTATCTTGGGTATAAACCCGAAGATTTCGACAATACCAAGCAGCCCACAGAAGCGTAGCCACCACACGCAACTCCACTTTACTACACCTCCGCATAAGCTGAACCCAGCGAGCCACAAAATCCGCAGACGAGAGCCCAAGCACTTTAAGACGCARATCACTATGTTGCCAAATTTCACYCGCGGCCTCACAATCGAACAGAGCATGGCTAATGGACTCARAGGCAGCCCCACAAATAGAGCACGACGCGTCAGTGATAATGTGACGTTGAGCCAATCGATCCTTCACCGCCAWATTCCCCTTACACGCACTCCAAAGAAAAGCACGTAAYTTCGGGGGGGCTTCAAGCGACCAAATKGAGCGCCATAGTTTTRTCTCKTCGCTATTGATCGATGGAACATTATTAATGCCCAACATAGCTGTCCAGTAGCCCGATTTAACCGCATACATTCCATTCTTCGTTCCCAACCAATACGGAGCATCCGCAGGTAGTCCAGTAGAAAGGGGAGTGGACAGAACCAAAGCTCGAAACGTTGTAGGAATAACAGAGCAAACCATATTATAATCCCAAACACCATTAATAGCGTCAATAAGCTCCCCCACACACATATCCTCGTAGCCATTCGTACACGGGGAAGGATGCACAACCTTTCCGGCACTTACAAGCCATGGGTCGGCCCATATATTCAGAGACAATCCACTACCAACACGCCAAGCAAGCCCCTCACACAATAAAGACTTTGCACCCCATATACTCCGCCACGAAAAGCTGGGATCATAGCCTCGACGAGCCTCAAGAACTGATGAGTGCTTATAATATTTTGCCTTTAAACAACCCGAGAGAAGTGAGTTGCCATACACAAGTAGACGCCACGATTGTTTTGCCAATAAAGCATGATTAAAACATTTAAGATCCCGAAAGCCCATACCACCCTCCTTCTTCGGCAAACAAAGCTTCTCCCAACATTGCCAATGGATCTTTTTCTCATCACCACTCGAACCCCACCAAAATCGATTCAACAAAAGGTGAATTTCATCAATCAATCCCTCTGGAACTTTAAAAATGCTCATAATATAAGTGGGGATAGCCTGTGTAATGGCCTTAATGAGGACCTCCTTTCCCGGGCGCGAGAGTAATTTCTCCTTCCAACCACTCAATTTCTTCCAAATCCGCTCCTTAATCCAAGAAAACACGACCTTCTTTGATCTCCCAATAATCGTTGGTAAGCCCAAATATTTCTCATGTCGATCAACCTCCCGAACACCAAAAGCCTCAACGATCTCACCCCGCCTCGAACTAGTAACGCATTTGCTAAAAGCCACCTCCGTTTTATCTAGATTAACCTTCTGACCGGATGCTCGTTCATAATCAATGAGCATTCTTGGAGGCTAGCCCTTGCGAAAAGGATGCTGTCGTCGGCAAATAAGAGATGCGACACCCTCGAGGCTCCATTAGCCACCTTTACCCCATGAATTTTATTGTGGTGAGCAGCATCACCAATTAACGTAGAGAAAGCATCGGCACATAATAAGAATAAATAGGGGATATCGGATCCCCTTGCCTCGGGGATATCGGTTAACATTTGTTTTAATACATAAATAACAACCAAATTTAATTTCTAATCATCAAAATACAAATTATTTTCTCTTCAAAAAAACTTACAAATTATTTTTAACAATATACATACATGTCATGATTTCATGCATTTGATAACATTATAAATAATAAAACATAAAAGAAATAAACTAAGCAAAAAAATCAACAAAGAAGGGAAAAAAAGAAAATTTTAAAAAGTAAAAAGAAAAAAAAAGGAAAGTGAAACATGTCTATGTGAAAACCAAGTTATTAAGTATAGTATAGATATGACCTATTTTCTTATAATTCGACATTTTGAGCTTATAAAATATTACCACAAAACATTGAAAACTACATAAAAGAGTGATAAAAAGGCTTGTCAATGGAGCGGGTAAAATAGGAGACCCGCCCCATTTTCACCCCGCTGCAGTGAGATGGGTCTTAGTTTGGCGAGTGGTGAGGCGGAGATGGGGGTGAAAATCATACCTATCATGGATAATGGGACGGGGTGGATTTTATGTTATCCCCACCCCCACCTCATATAAAAATTATAAGTAATAAATAATATATAATGCTAACATTAAATATTATTTCATATAACCATAAAAATGATTAATTTGTAAGTATTTTTAATTAATTTTTTTATTTGAGTTATATCTTTTTAGTATTTTAAACATTAAATATAATATGTAAATAATTTTTGGCGGGTTTTAAGTGGGGATTTAATGGGTATTTGTTGGAAGTGGCTACCCAAGTGGGTGATGGGGCAGCATGATGGATGCGAGAGAAAAAATGAGATGGGGATGGAGATGGGAAAGGCAACATGTGGGCCTTGTGCGTTGGGCTTGGGCTTCATGTGGCGACATGTGGTAGGTCTTGTGAATTTGTGATTTATATCCCGCAAATTCTTTTATGGTTTCGAGACCATAGTTCTCATCATGGTCCCGAATAAATGTTCATTTCCGAAACTAGAAATGTTCATTTTCAAGTGTAAATGTTCATATCTGAAAATGAACACTTGTATTTTCGGAAATGAACATTTCTCTTGAAGCCACGATGTGGATTTTCCAAAACCTCGAATTCACGGTGTGGATTATGAAAACATAATATGCCACCGTGTAGATTTTGACAAAACTCGAGGCCACCATATAGAATTTCCCTATATTTTTTGTTTAAATGAAATAAATAGGTTTTCATTTTTTTAAATTTTTAGATTAACATTTTTAAAATTGATGAAGTAACCTTTAACATAATTTTTATATTATTTTTTCCTATTTTACTTCATTCTTATTTACGGAGTACATAAGATTTATTTAATTTTCTATTTTTTCACAATTATATGATTAATATTATATCATTAAATCTTTCTTAACCTTATTATCTTTAATTTTGTAAGGCTGAGATTTCTTATCTTCTTAGATAAGATCGATGTTTTTTTGGGATTTTTTGAGAATTAAATTTTTCTAATGATGAAGTCAATTTTTGTTTTTTACATTGTTTTATTTTTGTTTTAGATAATATTTTTTTGTTTATTTTATTTTCTATTTTTAGTTTTTAGTTTCTTGGCGTTTTTAGTTGCTTTAGATTTTCAGTTGTTCATATCAATTTTTCTTGTTTTTAAATATTCGGATAAGATCAGTTTTTTTGGTTGTTTTATTTATTGTCAAGCTGCTATAGATATATCACGTGGTTATTGATATATAATATATATATATTATATTTATATTAATATATATATTTATATTAGGAATAGGATATGTGAAAACACAAACCTTAGGTGAAAACTAAAAACTTTTAATCTTGACGTTAGGATTTGAGATGGACGGTCAAGATTTAATCTATGTATATACTTGTATTTCAATCTGGGGTACATTGAAGGTTTAAAGGGTACACGTGTACTGTTCATCAAATAGTCTGAAAGTCTTGTGTACCCTTTACTGCTTGTATGTACATCCTTAAATGTAAATGTATCCACTTATTCTGGTTTTTCAGTTTTCATATTAAATGTGGTTTCACTGGATCCTGATCTATATATATATAATATATAATATATAATATATATATATCAATATCTTAATATGAATCTTTTTCTTATGGTATGTAAATATTTTATATTTTATCTTTTCGTTAAGTAATTTGATTTTTCGAGGAAAAATGTCCTCACAAAAGTTTCGACAAATTCGGTGTTGTGCTTTATAAATAAACATGATAGATTTGGATAAGTTAAAGAATATTTATTACTCGTATTATTTAATTTTTTTCACAAAACAACTTTAGAAAAAATGCGTCGTAGTTTAGCAAAGAAGGTATGATTCCTAGTGTGGCTTGAGGATGCTCCCAGTGAATTCATTGTATTTAGTTTCTTGTATATTAATAAAACCCACTTTTCTAGTCCAAACAAAAACTTTAAGAAAAAATAAGATAAGCTGATAGTTCAGGTAAGATAAAATTAGTTTAAATAAGTAAAAATAAGGTAATGAAAAACCCATACAGTAATTAGTATAAAACTCAATTTTCACTCACCTTGTAAAAAAAATATGTTTATTTGCAATAATTTGTAATTCAAATGAACAAACAATTAGTGAGTTGTACCTAATAAAAACAAGTGATTACGTAAATTGGTGATATATTACTTATATATTTATATTATGAAAATAAATGGAAGAAAGAAAAAATGAGTTTCAAAACGGCACAACCCAACAGATTTCAAGTCATCTAAATAGGCTTTCACTACTTGGTATATATGGAGATTATCACTCTTTGTCTCTTTGGGATGGTGATTTCAGAGCACTCCTTAAACCCATTTCAAACTCTTCTCTCTTTAACTTTAGATTTTAGAGGTTCTTAAAGAGAAGGTATTAATCTATTCTACTTAGATTGTGGACAAACTAGCTACAAAAAAAACTTGACTCAATTTCAACCTGGAAAATTGGTCATGGACAGACAAATAGAATTCGAAATTTTGTTTTGACTTTAATATAAATCACTTTTAGTATTGACCGACTTGTTAGCGACTTGACGAAATGATTTGTCATGTATGGAGTAGGGTGGAATGGATCGGATTCGGGGGCGGATGCCGTCACCGCATCCATCCACCTCAATCGATCCATCCATCCATCGTTCAATATTACCTCATCGGATGAATTAACGGATGATCAAATTGATAACAAACAAATTGGTACTGATGATGTTTGTTTAGAATGTATTGGGCTCGGCCCATTTACTTAAATTTTTTTAATAAACATAATATCATATATATAATTCATAATATAAATTTATATATTATATCTTTATATATATATATATATAATATATATATATATATAGTATATATTACTGGATGATGGATCGGGTTAACGGATCGGGTATGGAGTATAATCTTATACACATGGAAAAAAAATTATTAAAAAAAATACAAGAAAAAACGTCAACAGCAGGGTTCGAACCTGCGCGGGCGAAGCCCAACAGATTTCAAGTCTGTCTCCTTAACCACTCGGACATATTGACTTTGCTTGTTGAATAGACACATAATTTAATAATTATACTTGCAATTATTGTAGTTATTGAGTTCTTGGCTCATCATGCTGTAGTTGTACTACTGGTTTATGTTGTAGTAGTTTTAGTTTTACATTGTTTTTAATGTTTAGGGCTTAAATAATGCACAATTGTATTGAATTTGAATGGTGGCAAATCAAATCGTTTCGAAAGTTGTTCTAGGAACATCTATCTATCTATATATCTATATACTACTACTACTAAAGCAATCCCCACCTCCCAAAATTTTCCCTCCTAAATTTCCCTCCCAAACACACTATTAAAGACATTTAATGAAGATTATTAAATGTGTTTTTGAGTAAAATTTTATATATTTATTAATTCATTATAATTCTAAAAATATTTTTTGTCAAAATAAAACCTTATTTTTAAATAATGACGATTAAAAGATATCAAATATTCCGTATTAATTTTGTTTAGAGCAATTTATATTTTATTTGAAAATCGAGCATATGCTCGGGGATTATCTAGTAATCCTACTAAAGCAATCCCCACTAACTAAATTTTCCCTCCTAAAACTCTATCAATTTCTCTCCTAAGGCTTTGCATTTATTTTATTTATTTTAATTATTTCCAATAAATAAAGTCAATCTAACAAATCCCATAACTTCAATTTCCCATGAATTTTTTAAAATTTTATAATCCGTAATTTGTATGTATTTTTGATAAGATATCATTTTTTACTGATTGTTTTATTTACGAAGTATTATAATTCCATAACACACATAAATAATAGAAAAAAAATTATAGATTTTCTTAGAAAAATACTAATGTAAATAATTAGTTTTTCATTAGTACTTTTTTTAACTTCATCCCATGTCTTTCACTTCTAACTTTATTCATTCCACAATTATGTTTTTTTAAAAACAAAAAAAAAAATTAATGTGCTTTTAGTTTTAATCAATTTACCAAAAAATACAAAAAAAAAAAATGACAAGGAACATGTTTATTAATCTTTTATTTTATTATCCAAACTTCAGACCTCATATTTTATCCAATCTTTTTTTATTTTACACCGTTATTTCATTTGGTGTTTAGAGAGCCACAAAAGTGGGGATAAAAATCGATCATATGGTCTCGAGCTCTAACCAACTGAGCTATTTGATCGGTGTATTAACTGTATATGTTGGAATTACAACTCATCTTAATTATAGGTAAAGTCCAATTTTATGCCAAATCGTTTCAAACATAGTCAAGTAAGACTCATGAGTATATGGCCTTGTTTGCATCCTTCTTGACTCGACTTCTATAGTTGCATGAGCTGCATCTATCGACTCGTGCATTTGGCCTGTAGTAGGAGTAAACTGCATAGAAACCTTGTATGGAGATAAGCAACAATAATATGACAGCAACTACGACATAATACTTGTGTATAGCTTATGAAGATATACCTAGGGATGAGCAAAAACAGTGGGTAATCGGCCCGGTACCTGGAACCGGTCCGGAACCGGCGGTTCCGGAACCGGAACCGGAACCGGTTGGATCGGTACCGGTTCCGGTTCCAAAAATGAGGAACCGGTGGTGACCGGTTCCGGTTTCGGGTACAAAAATTTTGGAACCGGTACCCAGTGGGTACCCAGTGGTACTGGTTTCGGTACCAGGTATCCGGCACCACCGGTTTTATAACCAGTACCAAGTAACTGGTTTTGACTTTTGAGTTTATTAAAATACATTTGTTAAGGTAAAAAAATCCAAATTATATAAACTATAGAAACTTGAAATACTATTGTATAAAGCATTGTTGTTTTGTGGCCAATACACTATACAAGTATGAAATAGCTAATAATCTTGCCTTTTACTTTTTTTATTTTTTAAAAAATCTAACCGCGTAACCGGTCCGAAACCGGTTCCCAGCGGTTCCGGTTCCGGTTCCAAAATTTGGACCGGTCCAACCGGTTCTTGGTACCGGTTCCAATTATTAGGAACCGCGTCGTTCCGGTTCCGGTTCCGGTTCCACCCAAAATGACCGGGTACCCGGTCTTGCTCAACCCTACATAACCTGTGTATAGCTTGCGAACACTTGTACATACCAATTGTTAGTACACAGTAATAGTTATGATACAACCAAATCATATTGTTATTGAGTAGCAAGTTCGTAAAAGTATCTGACAGTAGCTGAAACTTGTACATTCTCCGATCTCCACTCTCTTAGCTTCGGCCTTCAAGCGATAACACAATCAAGAAATAAGTAATCATCATACGTGTTCATTCGGCTATGTAATCATCTTACGTTTTCTTTGTCAGATTAAGAATTAGGCCTTAGTAGAATACACTGCATAGAAGCTCTGCACGGCGTCAGTATCAACAGGATGGAAGCAGCTACCAGTGAAATGATAGCCCAAGGATGTTGAAATACTTGTGAACAGGCTTGCTCGCCATCTATTCTTCTCTTGTTGTAGTATGAATTCACTTGATCCGTAACTTTGCGTAGTAACCACCGTGTGCATCCACTAGAATCTTCTTTAGATATCCTCTTGAACATATCAACGACTTCAGATCATGTCCAAGAAGATGCTGAATGATCCACAGCGATGAAGGTGGCTCACGTCTTCAGGGGATTTAATCAGACATTCCATGAAGACCACATATGACGCGATCACAGCATCCCTTATCTTTAGATGACAATGCTCGAATGCAGCTACGTTCAGGAGAATGGTCATTGTGCTGTCTTGTATCCAAATTGTTGGAATTTCGAGAACACCATTCTTGAACGGATGTCCAGAAACAATTGGCATTTCGTTTCCTGAACTTCACCCCTCCTTCTCTGAGGTCAGTGACTCTATGAATTACTTGTCCGCGCCTTGAGTGTTCTACTTGGGCTCATTGACATCTATCCACCGCTTGAGACAACCAGAATAAGCTTATCACATGCCCTTCTTCGGAACTCAGCTTTGTGAATGGTCCTTGTTGGGCTCCTCCATAGAGTAACTTCTTCTAAAACATCAAGGACATGAAGGCATTCTTTCTGCTGCTTGGAGTGAAGATTAACTCATAAAACTCTCTTGCAGTCAGTGGTTTACCTGTGAATGAATTACACATGTCATAGTGAATACTAGTTTTTTGCACGCGATGCGTGCAGTATTAGAATGCAATAATTGATGTAAATGTTCTTTTAAGTCCTTTTATCATAAAAATCTTATTTAGTAATTGTCGTAGAACATTAGAGTTTTGTTACCTCATATTATGTTAAATTATCTTACAACGTGATTTAGAAAAATGTTTAGATCAAATACATACATTATGATGAATGAATCCACCTACAATAAGTGGATAGCCATTCACTATTTAAGAACATTGTGATGAATGAACATGCAAGAATGAATAACAAATAAATAAAAATGCATCAGTAACAACCTTTACACTAATAAGATGATATGAAAAATTGAATAAGGCATTAAAATAATGACATTTTTTTATAATTAGTTACCAAAAATTGAATATGTAGTGTCATAAAATTTAATCAACTTTATCATCCTCATAAAGAAATATTGATGAAAACATGAGAGCAAAAGATTAATAAACTAAAAATACACCTTCGACTTTTTATTATTGAAGAAATTAATTGTAAAAATCATAACAAAGATGAATGATCATAAATAATTCATAAATACAATTAAAATGTCATAAAAAGTGGAAAGACTAAATAATATGTATTTTGATTGTTTACATAGGTTTATATAGAGTGGGAGTGAAATTACTACTTATCTTAGTAGATTGATTAATTTTTAATTGATTGATAATTTGATATAAATTTAGGTAAATTGATTAATTTTTTAATTGATGTTAATTTGATATAAATTTTAGGTTGATTGATTAATGTTATAACAATTTTTACTTTTTAGTTTAAACTCTGTCATTAATTCGAAATCAATGTGATTTAGGAAGTTTTATTTAAAAATCACAAATTGCAATATGATTAATGACCTTAATTATATTTCATCTAAATAAATTTATTGAATCATGCTCTTAAATCAATATATACTTATATAATTAATACAATAATTAATTGTATCAACGATTTTTTTTAAAGTTTCCATCAATTTTATTTTTGACTTCTTTTTAATTGATTTGACAAAACTTATTCCAAATTTAGCTTGTTATGAATGGTAAATAGATTGATTGATTGTCCATCTTTTTTCCTTTTAAATTTTGTGTTTTACATTTAAAATCATAAGGGCACTATTGTATTTTCATAGGGGGGACACCATAGCTCCCCCCTTGGCTTATATAATAGAGATAATGTAAATGATGCAAACAAATAATATAATTTTAGCGCTAAGAGAGCACCAAAGGGGATGAGAATCGATCCCAGGATCTTCTGAAATCGAATGGGAAGTTTTATCCACTTGAGTTACCCCTCACTCTCTGATTATCACCTTGTAATGACTATAATGTATTCTACATTGAACTTAATTGAACCATATTTTCATGAATTTTTTTGTGGGGAAATACCAAAAATATAGGGTACTTTGCGAAATAATACTTCAATAAAAAAAATTTGTGGAGAAATATCAAACTAAAATTAAATTTTGCTATAAGGTACCAAATAATATTTTCCCGATCAAAAAGTCAATTTTCAGACATTGACTATGCACGTGTACAGTGTAGTGCACCATTTGCTCTCATTCCTTTCCACCACGCGCACCTTATGTCTCCCAATTGATTCCTCCTCTCAACGGTAAAAAAAAAACTTCTTCTCAATTTAAATCTCTTTCTTCCCCAATTGTTTCACTCCCAACTTCACTTCTCTCTCTTCTTTGTCTTTTTTCCCTCCTCTTGTAATATATACATCCAACATGAGGGTAATTCAATTTTTTGATAAGAATATTGGCAATTGAAGTAGCATATTTGTTCTAACATCTGCTCTTGAATCTTGGTACCCCTAAAAAAACTCTAATCTACCCTTTTTCACAAAACAACCCCATGAAATATCCTCAAGTTAGCATCAACTCTGGCATTATACTTAGGGTATTTCGCAACTTGTTTAATTTGGACTGCAGTATGCAACATATACTACTAATTTAATCCTAAATTAACAATAAACAAAGCAACAATACTAAATAAAGCACAAATTATAGCAATTCGAAATTACAGCTATACAAAGTGCCGTAAATCAAGCTTAAAAAATACAAACACATACAGCAGTAAACAGCACAATCAAAACAACAGACAACCAATTCCAAGCATTAAAAATTACGAGGCTCATTTATTTACCAAAATGTCAATGGATATCTCATATTTGGCACATCCAATGGATGGACCAAGAATTTCCCACAAATTACAGAAGCACACTGCTTAATGGAGTATGTATTTAAACAAATAAACAAAAATTAGGAACTGAAATAAAGAAAGAAAGAAAAAATAGGGCAATTAACAATGCAAAAAAGTTCAAAAATTAATAATTTAAAAAATATTCCCTCTATTGTTTTAGAAATAACTTTTTTTACCTTTTAACTATTTTATTTACTCTAACATTAATGAATTACTCATTTCTAAAGTCAACTTTCATTATTTTACCCAATCTATTCACCCAAAATTACTATTTCCTATAAAATTTCATTCACACAATTACTCTTTTACGTAACTTATTCAACTTTTTGCCCAATTTACCCAACTATTTTATTCAACTCTTAAAAACCGTTCCAAAAAAAAAGACGTGAATGATATGAGAGGTCGATGAGTACCTGTCAGCCATTCGGGATTGAAGAAGTTGAGAATTAAATCCATAGCCGGGTCCTTGCGGTCGTTAAAAGGAACATCACCCTTGTGCATTAGCCCGAGCAACCTCTCAATTATGAAAAGTGGGATCTGGTTTTCCATCATGACCATGTCTAACAGAGTGTCATCCATGATTTTCTGGTCAGAGAAGACAGGGTTACCGTTTCCTCCCGTCCAGTGCTCATAACATCTGAAGAGCTGAGAGAGGATGAAGCAACCATCAAGCACCATCATCTCTACAAACTTATTGCTGTTGATGAGATGCACGTCAACTTCTTGCTGATAACAAGCCCTCGCCTTGTCTTCAACTTCTTTGACGGTATCGAGGTAAACATTCAAGTCCTGACCGGTGCGCTCTAGGATCTCCTGCAGGGCAACCCACTTGTGACGGTCCATATCCGAAACCTGTTCGCTTCCCAGATGGTGAGGCCCTATGGATACAGTCTGGGGCACGTAGGCTTTGTCGTCCTTCTGGACGTCTCTAAGGCGTCGAGGAACTCGATATATGCACCAACTCTCCCATGGTTTTCCTGCAGCGTATTGTTCTGCCTCCTTGAGCTTTTCTCTGATGGATACAACCCACTCTGATGGCACTTCAGCTGCAACATCCATACTGGTCGCCCTTAGTAAGGATCAGAAGATTTGTGTTGATAGAAAACAAAGGTTCCGAAATCGGGTAAAGCATCCATACTGGCAGTGGACCCGCTAGGACAACACGGTGGGTCTACGAGGAAGACGAAGACCCAACTTGTGGTGCTAGGATGCAGATGATAAGATGGAAGTAACTAGGAAAATGCAGGAGTCAAGTTAGTAGGCTAAATGGATGGTCGTAATTAGCTTGCGAGTGAGTGTGACAAAGAATTTATGGTTTATTTGGCTTTTACTACTTCCATTATCACGCAAAAATAATAACAGTTGACTTTTCACGTAAATAAACGATCAAATTAACCTAAATTATTTTAACACAATGAAGAATAGGATGATAAGTTTATTGTGTTAAAATTATTTAGGTTAATTTGATCGTTTACTAGGTTAAATCTCTTTCTCAAAATACATGAAAAGTCAACTATTACTATTTTTGCGTGACGAATGGAGTAGTATCTAGCCAATTTTATGTTGTTACATGATTTACATATGTTGCTTTCTATGTTGGAGTTTCCAAGTAGATGCTTCAAAGAATTTAGTTGTCGATCTCAAATTGATAGTTTGACAAAGTATCCTCTTATTTATTAAAGGAAATGTTTCACTAAGCAATTGAGGCTAAGTGTGACAAATAGTATCAACGCTTATATTGTACAACTTTCTCACATATTGCTACATACAACTCTCTCTCGCATGATAATGTATTAGGCAGTAAAAATCAAGGAATTAGTTTTTTAAAAAAATTAATACATAAAAAGTAATATAATTAAAAAATAAAATCAAAACATTGAGTGAAAGATTAATGGTGATTGTATAGAATAATTTGTCGGCCACTATTAAGCATTTTCACGCGCTTTCCACCATCCAGCCCGACTTATGTTTGTGGTTGTGGCCCAACTTAAGGGAAGTTGATGATATGTGGAGGTGGGGACCAAAAGAGAGGTATGAGACTTAAAGTAAGTATATTGAAAAATATTTTAACAAAGTATGTGTAGAAATAAAAATGAGTGCTTCGTATTTTAATTGTGGTTTCCAAATAAAAGAGAAAATTATGAATATTAAACAAAGTGAGACAATTATTATGAAATTTTCGTATAAAGAATTGAAGCGATTTTTAAGAAACGAAAAAAGTATTACGGAGTATATATTTGACTCCTCTGGTTCACTCAAAAAACACACAAAAAAAAATCATCTTGGCTCACATCCTCCTAAACACAAAAATACAAACACATCTCTAAGTTTTTTTTTTTGCATTGTTTGATTGGTTCTCAATCCGCCTCTTTGCAGTACACCAAGGAGACAGACGTCTTGTAACCCGGGAGTCCATTGCCGGGAGTTCGTGTGTACAAGTGCGAGTCAAATTCGCCTTTAGGGCAGTGAACTACGTCACGCCACCACGACACGGTCAGATAAGTTAATCCATACAAGACTAGTCGTATTTCCTACAACCATGTCAAAGCCAAAGCCTAGGAATTTATTGCAGGATCAATCACCAGTACTGAACCATCAGGAAGGACAGGGAGGGAGGGAGAAAAATGATGGGCTAAAATGGCTAATCATAAAGGACAGGCCTGTGAATAGGGCAAGAAAATCTTTAGTGAATATGGACTTTTTGACTGCAAGATTTCGACGTCCAGCTGTGCTAGATGAAGAACCATCTTCTGGTACAGGATTCATTCGCAACAACACTCCCCCATCAACTCGTCAGTCCAACCACAAGGAAAAGGTTAGTCTAGTATTCCCTCCGTTTTTTTAAGAGTTGATTGAGTTGAATAAAATAGTTGATTGAGTTGAATAAAATAGTTGAAAGTTGGGTAAAAAGTTGAATAAGTTAGGTAAAAGAGTAAATATGTGAATGAAATTTTATCGGAAATAGTAAATTTGGGTGAAAAGATTGGGTAAAGTAATGAAAGTTGACTTTAGAAAGGGGTAAGTCATTAATGTTAGAGTAAATAAAGTAGGTAAAATGTGAAAAAAAGTTTTTTTTAGATTGGTTTGGAACAACTATTTAAAAACATCCCAAAATAGAAACTGGAACAACTAAAAAAAACGGAGGGAGTATCTATCTAATGCATTTAGCGGGTGTTTGGTAAGGTTTTTTCACAGCTTGGAAATGGACTCAAAAACTCTTTTCCGTTACTGTATGTTTGATTAGAAATTCAGAATACAGAGTAACAAATACCGTTAAATTGTTTCCTGTGTAAGATGCTTCGAAACAAAAACCGTTTCCGAAAATGAAATAAACAACTCACAGTTTGTATTCATATCAAAGCTCTAAGGTTTTTTCTTTAAGAAAAAGACAAAGTATTAGGTACATCGGATATACAATAAAATTTGGTTAATATTGACCATTTTTCTTTAAGATTATAGTGACCATTTTGGTTAATATAGTAACTTTTTTTATCAACATAGTGACCCTTATTATTTATCACTTTATTGATGTAAAGTGAAAATGGATCACTATATTAAAATAAAGGATAACTATATGTTTGATGCACAATAAATTTATTGTGCATCCGATGCATACAATACCTTCTGTGAAAAAAAATCTGCAAACCCCCTCATATCACAGCCTCTAATCTTGTAAACTTCAACTTGAATTTCTCTCTCCAATAAAAAATACAGTAAAAAAGAATGAGCTTTCATGATATACACAACAACGGCGGAATCAAAATCATCATTAGCAACAAGCAAGTTAGCAACCTCATCTTGGGGATCTTGCATTCATCGGTGAGACTTGTCATCAACAACAATGGAGTGATCTTCTCCGATTATGTGATCATTTGATTAATTGATTTTAACGATTTTGAAGTTATTTTTGATGATCTGATGTTGGTGATTTTGATGATAAGGCGTTGAATCGTCGATGATTTTGGTGATGCTGGTTTCTTTATTATGATGATTTTTATGAACAAAGAAAAAAATAGAGTTAAACCACTAATTGCATGCTTTTGTTTGATGTAAATGGCAGAAAATTTTTAGGGCCTGTTTACATCAACTGACGTCAACGGAACTGAATTGAATATTTCATAAGAGAAAGAAATTGGGTTAAGAATCGAATTGAACTGAACTGAAAATAAGTTAATGTAAACAAGCCCTTAGTTAATTTAGTGGATTGAAAAAAATTGTCAATCCAATGACATTTTGATAAATAAAACCAAAAAAAATGATAAAATTGTAAATAAAATATTTCATTTATTTACCAAAATATCTGTCAATCCACTGAATTGACTAGACAATCCTTGTAAATGGCTTGGACTCTTGTAGTCTTGTAGCAGTGATACTATACGATTACCAAGAGATGTATTACAGGGTATACATCTTTCTCACAAATGTACTGTAATACCCTGTATTTTCTTAAAGTAATTGATCTACTTCGTATTATTAATTAAATTCAAGCTTAAAATATGTTCTAAATTGGTTTTTTTATATGGACAAGCTATTTTCTTAGAATAAAGATTTGATCAATTAATTAAAGTTTGCATATTACTATTGTATATTTTTAAAGGAAGTATTTTTCAAGTTATTCAAGTTATCTCCTTCTCACTTCCCTACAAATATACTCCCTCCGTTTTTTTTTAATTGTTCCAATTTCTATTTTGGGATGTTTTTAAATAATTGTTCCAAACCAATCTAAAAATAACTTTTTCACATTTTACCTACTTTATTTACTCTAACATTAATGACTTACCCCTTTCTAAAGTCAACTTTCATTACTTTACCCAATCTTTTCACCCAAAATTACTATTTCCCAT
>SNQN01000107.1:0-46540 GCA_008642245.1 Bassia scoparia
TACAGAATTATGGAATGAACAAGCAAACGGCAAAGCAAACACATAGAGAATTTTCATAAAAGTCGGACTCAGAATAGAAGCAGGTACACACATTAGAATTACAAGTCTCGAACTAATCCCCCGACCTACCACGGCATTAGTAGTTATAACCCAACTTCCTGGTCTCTTCTAATAAGTAGCCGCAAATCGAGTTCAAACACATCGGAAACTAATTAAGTTAATAACACTTACACACTACCCTGTGTGGGGAGAGGGGTGTCAGCTATCCGCGGCCAAGAAACAATAGCGATTGCGAGATTTTGAGGAATCGCACCGCTCCTATGCTGTACGCAAGTGGCAGACTAACGTGCCAGTGGACAAAAGAGTGGTGCAGCGGCACTTGAAAAGTTGTGTCGGAAGGAAAGTATGTGGTGGCATCGGTTTGACCGAGAACTGTGATCTATTTTGGTTGAGACAGGAAGAGTTTTAGAGACCGGACGAACTCGCTAATTTCTTCCCTTAGCAAGTCTGTTAAGGAAAAAGGAGCATTTAAATCTATCAGTTCATCTGATGATACTCATCTGTAAATACTAAGAAACCGAGTCACACTCATCTGATGCGATGATATGTAAATAGGAATAGTCTATTGTAGTGGTGTATGTGTTGAGTGGAATTCTACGTGTACCAAGCGTAAATAAAAACTAAGCAATAATGGTAGATAGCTGGCTAAGGAGCTGCGCCATTGCACGGCAAAGATATGAAGTTAGTCTAAGTAATTATGAAGTTTACCAGTGGGTGCTAACTTCATTTTCACTAAGGTTGATCAAGAGAGACAATTGCAGTCTCAGTGTCTGTATGAGATGGTACTAGAACCGCGCAATTCAAATCGAGTGAGAAACCCCTTCGAGTGTACTTAGGTGGAAGTATAAGCCAAACAGAGATTATTAGCATTATTGCCTGTTAGGGCATAGGTAACGATATAGTCTCGCTGCTACGTTCACTTGCTTATTCAAGAAGTTCACGCATTGATTTAGTGAAAGATATTCTTGTTTTGTTAGTTATCTTTATTTGTTCATTTTGTTATTATATGGTTATTACTGCTTTTTATTTTTAGATGTCTATGATAAATTATGATTAATTTTGTTTTTTTCTTTAAAAATAAAAAAAACATTTGCACAACAAAACTTGTTGGGAAGTTTCCACTTGAGATTAACATAGGTTGAATCTAAATTAAGTATTTTTTGAACAAGGCAGGTTATTTATTAAATGAAGTCATACAATTATTATAATAATAGTAAGAACCAATACATATCATTAGATGAATATTTAAATTCACTTGACAAACCTAGATGATTAGAAATATCTGGAAGGAAATGTCGTGCAGTTCCATCGTCGCTTTCTCATACAACTTTTTGTGAAGGAGTTTATTGACCTGCAATAAGTAGTTTTGGAAGTAGAAATGATTGATTCTTGGATGGTAGTGGAGAAAAGAAGATCTTCTTTTAGTATAAATTTCGTGTAATCTTCGAGCGTAAATTCATTCCGAGAGAAACTCGATGGAAGAAACATATTAGTATCAATTCATCCAAGCACAAATGAAGAAGTCAAATGGAATAGGTCACAACAGGAAGAAGGTGTAGTGATTCTCTCATAAGGAATGGACAAGAAGCTGCTAAGTAAAAGGGCTGATACCATAGAACTAATTGAAAACGAAAATAACAATAGGAATGCTTAGGATAACTATATAAAGAATTGAAGGTAAGCAAATATGTGTTATAGCTATGCAGCTCTCCTAAACAAAAAATAAAGAAATTATATAACAGAATGAAACATGAGCAGCATATACTAACGATTACAGTGACAAGAATATGTAATCACACATATGTAGCGATGGAAGATGTACATCGTCAGACGAAGTATTGGTTTTTCTGAAGTAGACGAGAGTGATACGTAGACTAGTGCAATGAGTTATTTCTATAAATTTTAGCGATTCACCATTTGCATTGTTCAAAATATGAAACTAGATTGAATGACAAACCAGGCAGGGTACTAGAGCAAAATATTTCAAATATGATGTATAGTACAAATATGTATATCGTTGATAAGGAGACAAACGTCTATGAGTTATATGACCAAGTTGTAGATAATTAAATCGACAGGATAATTTCACAAAACGAAAATAACAGTATATTGAAACAGGATATAAACAATAACGGACATCAAACAAAATAATAAAAAGTCAACTATGTTTCACTAAAAACAAACAACAATATCTACTAACAACAATACATAAAGCTGACTGATAAAGGAATAATAATAAACAGGAATTTAAAAGGGAAAACTAAACTTACAATTAATATATATTCATATCAAATTAGGCACAATCAATTCAAATACAGAAAAGATGGTAAGGAAATAGCAGAAGTAAGTGAAACATATATATATATAAGCTTAATAATACGTCGATAAGAAGTGAGAAAGAAAGTAAAAACTTGTCAGGTTAAACTGGCACAATAAAACATCAATTATAGAAATGAATATGAAAGATAATATTATACACAAAGTCCTATATATTTATCAATAATTAATATATTCCGTTAACATGAACATAGCATAAATCTAATGTCCAGCAATGAATCATTCTCACCTCACATCCCTCCATTCGATAAGGGTTCCTCATAAAAGTGTGACTCCTAAATTCGAAGTACTTCTCGCGTTGTCTGAAACATACGCGTTCGCGAGTTTAGTTTGCTAGAAAAAGATGCGTTTGAACTCAAAAAGTTGAAATGTGCAAGCGGTATAACCCTCGGCACTCTTATTGTCAGATATCTCTCGGTACCATCAATACGGGTGATAACTAATTATTACTTATATTATTTTAATTAATATTTATAATTTATAGGTATTTTTTTAATAATACTTATATTGGTTGATTATCAATAAGCACAATTTATTTATATTAGCATATCTCAGAATTTTATTCTAGTTCAAAGTTTTTTAGATAACTATTATTACATATGATTTCTTATTTCAAGTTACTTTCATATACAACAGCGACACACAAAGTAACTAAAAGAAACACTCAAAAATACAAAACAAAAAAAATACAAAATACAAAAAGGCAAATACAAGACAACTGGCACCTGGAATTAAACTGAGCACGTATCCTAAGAAAACTCTTGATAAATGAGAGACGTTAGCAAGGGTGTGAGAGATGACGTTCGGAATCAAGGCAATCGCGGAATCCGAGGAATATGGCCTATATGCGCATACATGAAAAGGTCGCACGGGCGCGATATTAATTTTAACAAAAAACATGGTTAATCTTCTCTGATTTAACCTGGAAAAAGATTACGGGGGGTCTCACACCTGCCCCATTGCACCACTCTGGGCGGGTCCCGCAACTAACGCCGAGGGAGAGATGGTAGTTTGACTCCTGCCTAGTGGCCAACCAACCCAACTCGTGCGTCCTGCTTCTCGGCCGTATCATACGTGTGCTTTGTCATTGAGAAATGGCTCGTCGCGAACCAACGCCGTTTTCACCTGCCGTTATCTGTTCTTCTGTCCTAAATTACGTAATTTTCTTCACTCTTCAAAACACTCTAACACATTGTTTCTTGAGTTTAAAGCATCGTTCTGTTGATACGCGAATCAAGGGTATAATCGAGATTACACTACAAATCTTTTGAATTTACTTTATTCCTTTGTCACTTATTTGCTAATTAGTTATTGCGAGTTTCAAGGTGAAATAACCAATGTGAAACTCAGCACTTTTATTTGATCATGTAAATAAGTAGGGTTTAGATGTTTCACTTTCGTTTAATTCATGTATCTTTTATTTTCTTGACGAAATGAACTAGATTAGTATGTGGTTTAGTTGCAGAGTCAATACATACTATAGGTGACTACTTTGTTGTTTTAAAGTAGAGAGGAACGTATTTCTATCGAATCTTTGGTTGAGGTCGCATTCATCCTAAGCTGAGGACAGTCACTAATTTGATTTCGCAGAAAAGTAGTTAGCAGAGGATGAGGTAGGAGCAACGTATAAGGTGTTATTCGTCTAGTTTTATAAATTTTAAAATGGTTTTCCACAATATACCTGCGTCAGGACATCCTGGTCATTTACTGGTGATAATGAGATTTATTATTGCTTGAATACACTTGTATATACTGCTTACACATAAGGCGGAGAGAATTCTAGTCCTGTGGCATAAAACTAGTGGAACAAGAAATCTGGACTAATCCTGGACGATCGTTCCTAAAAGCACTTGTTATTTAGACTAACATAAGCGATCAGTTTGTATTATAGAGTATTGGTTGTACATTAGACACTAAATTGATTAGTCGCGCTTCTCAAAGATCAATTCATGGAATTCTTGATTCATTGTTATGATTTACGGAACTACAATGGACGAGTAGAGGCCGCTAATGCGGGCGGATTGGGTTACTGATCAATCGTCCATGTGAACATTTGTTACTGGACCTATTGTGGGGCCCCTAGTTGCGTCCAATGTTGGGCGTCGTGAATAACTACTATAAGGCAGGGGGTCTCATTCGACAACACACCAAAATTTTTAGCAATTCAGTGCAGAGATCCAATAAATGGATCAAGCTACGGTATATGAGATAATTCTAAGCCAGCAAATGCGTGGAGTAAGACCTTTATTTGAAACCCAACTTAACGGGGGGCGGTAGTTGATACTCAAATCGTGGTTGTGCGATCCCTCCCCACCTCGGCCAAAACCGTAACTCTTTCAAAATCTACTTGGGGACAGTGCGTTGACGGCATGACTGGTAAAGAAAGCAATTGCGTAGTTGCCCCCCATTTTCATCAAATGATGGGATCCTTGTTGTGATCCTGGGTAGATGAACCCTCGGAGTCCTATCCGTCCATTACACAGGACCAACGACGCTGAGTACCTACCATAAGGGTACTATTTACTTCATTGCAACAATCTGAAGTCTGCACCTTGGCCGGGTAGCGCGTCTTGTCACGGTCTGTTTATGCACGTGTGGTTTGGAAATACCATGCTAAGGTAAGTCTTCGCGGACGGTAAATTTAGGCCAAGGTTACGAGCGTATTGCCTCGCGTATCTAGATTTGAGTTCGGGTGTAGTATTGGTTACGAGCAGGGTATCTATGGTTAACGCATTCAAGCCAATCATATAAACCATGTCAATTGGTCGGTCAAGGCCTTGAGTCCGGGATCACGCGCGTATGTACTTGAGAGCAGGAAACGGGCCGGTATTGGATGGCTATCACTTCAATCTTTTGGCCATGGACCTCTTAAGGATCCCAAGAAAATAGAGAAGATTGGCGACTTAAGTGCGAATAAGTTTAATGGATCTTGTGTTTAGTGATTCAGATATCACAAGGAGGTTGAAGAGTTTCAAGCGGATGTCGCACCTATCTATCATAAAGAGTGTATCCATATCTTACTCAAGTACCAACCCTGCCCGTCCTAACTTTGTTCCAGCAGAGATTTGGTGACGTGCAGCTAGAAGGCGCTTGATTTAACAAAATACCTATTCTACCTGATGGGAATTTCGACTCTCCTGAATCTGAGCATTAGGTTCGTCAACTTCATGAATGTGTATAACTGTCTAACTTAGTCTTCTGAGGCCTTTTCGCATTACTTACACATCATAAAAAATTTACGTTCAATTAATTCCAATTCAACAAACCGATATAAAGATAATGAAGTTATGAAGTGGCAACATGTACAATACATACAATTCAAGAACTAATATAAAGTCAAGAGAAATAAGAGATTCAGTTACACAAATTTTTAATTCCTAAGAGCATTGGAAATCTGATTATCGGTTGAAGTATCAATGGAATACAAAGGCAGTTCTACAGTACTTAGAGTAGCATAAAGAGCTCAAATAGTTGTTCGTTATGCAATGAGCGCATTCGAACCTAGGGACTTGTGAATCAAATGTCTTCTAGGAACACATTTAGTTTTTGATGTTCGTAGGTTCTAAGAGGTCTTAGAATTTGAATAAAAAGGGAAACATGATGTGAATTTTGATCTTTCTCGAAGTCTGCAGACTATAATTAAAAGATCAGATTTCAAGGCTTATTACTTGAATATGAAGTCTACTTCGAGTTCATTCTTAGTGGAATCAAGCCTAGAGATTTATTTCAGGGGTTGAGTCTTAAGTTAGAGTTTCAAGTAGACTTACATCTTTTGAGTTGGTGGGCCTTTAAAAGTGTAATTTCTTGATTTTAGGAGAATAGGGCATGGATCCAGACAACTTGTTCTCGTGCGGCTCTGAGAGAGAATTGGGAGAGAGGAGAACAGATCGAGCCTCCTCTTATCCTGTAATTAAAACGGTCTTTTCTGGAGTCATGCGTCTTTCACAAGGCAACACCCGCGCGACAACAGTTTAGGCATTTGGGGTGATGGAAGGTCGGCTCGATCTGTGACTTATCACCCATAAGCATTTCGCATTGGTCCTAAAAGTAGGCTCTATATATTGGAGAGGATGCGAATTTGTGTGTCGAGATGCAAAAGTATAAAGAGCAGATGACAAAGGAAATGACTCTCGAGTCTGAGGGGAGCCGACAAGGACGTGATGCTTTTAATAAAGGACGTAAACAGGTACTACAAACTCAGGTCTGCGAAGAGATTGAGACTAAAGATAGCGGTGGCAGTGGAGATAAGAAAGTTGGTCAAGAGAATGTCGAAATTCAGTTCAGGGCTCGTGTTGCGATTATAAGATTAAGGGACTTTAAGAATTTGTCATCACTGATTTGCCAAGTTAAGGGAACTGAAGACCCAGAAGACATCTCCGACTTTTCAATATCTCAATGGCTTAAAGGATGAGCAAAGAGTTATTCGCTTCGGGTTCTATAGTTGGAACAACTATATCCAGGTGGTTCAGACCTGATAAGCCAAGCTGATGATTGGGGAATATATAAACACGAGTTCCAAAGCAGTAAGGTACATTCAGTTCCTGTGGTCTCCGTGAACAGAGCACCAAGCAAGGTGAGAGGAAATTTCTCTAACCTTTTTATAGGTGGAGGGAAGAGCGCTCAAATGAAATGAACGAAATGAGGAAGATCAAGTTCGCATGGTATCAAGAACCTTAGCCAAGTATCGAGAGCCTAAGTTTAACTTGATTCATTTATGGGTCTACAAGTTGGTCTCTAGTGAGGAAGAATGTTAAAGCCAGAGTTAAGGGTACGGTGGTTTAACAGAAAGGTGGCTCTCTTTTTCCAAATGATAAGTGACATTACAATGAAACTCTTCTAACATCCCGGCTCTCGCAACAGGCTGGGACAAAAGGACTTTTTTCCAATTGGCATGACTTATGAGCGAGGCATTTGAAGATTAATGCAAAAGGTGCAATGCTCTATTGGAACCCCTCCAGATCTAGATGATAAGAAATTAAGAATTGGAATCCAATGCTATTGAAGTTCAGAAGGAGGGGCGCCACTGAGAATTGATCTTTTGCAAGCTAGGATTAAGACATGGTTAAGATTGGTCCCTCCAGTCTCCAGAGCGAGGATAAGATCAACTAAAGCACTTGCTAACATGAGTAACCAAGGGTGGGTATCGATTGCGGGTTTTCTCTACGATTGATCATAGAGTCTGGTCCTAAATCTTCATTTCAATTTACATCTTTTGAGTCTGTGTCTTAAAATAAGCCATGTATTTTTAAGTTTCATTCATGATAAATGGATTCATTTGTTTTGGATAATCATTTCTAATTTATGCAAGTTAACCCATTGGCAAAGTGGTTAATTAATATTGATTTATTATTGAATTGACGATGCCAAGAGAGGTTTCTTTCACAGCTCAAAAATGACCCTGCCTTCATTCCCCTTTTACATAATAAAATCTTGCAACACTTTAGCCCATATATTTAGCCTATCTTTCTTATACCCATTACTAACCTTTGGACCAAACGGTGTGTGGAAAGACACGTGCAAAGAAGAAAGAAAAAAAGAGAAGAGTAAAATGGGCAAAAGAAAAAAGAAAATCAAAGTTCAAAGCAGTTATACAAAAGTCATCAAAATGAATCCAAAGTCAAGAGCAGATAAATAAAAGAAAGGAGTTAAAGAACTGTGGCTGTGGGTTCTATTTTTATTTGATGATCAAGACTTTCACCCTAACAAGTCAATTAAACCCAAAAGCTTGCGAGGCATTGTCCAAATCATCATCAGAACTAGTGGTCTGATGCCGTAAGGATACGTAGGAAGCTCTTTGCACGGTTCGACCCGATTACATGTTAAATCGTTTGAGCCTTTTGAGTGCCTTGCTTAAGATTTGAAATGGTTTGCAATTAGAACTGCTAGACTGATGCTTGAACTACATCATTAAGCCAACTCGATCTAGCCACATCTTACCCTTAGCACAATTTGACCTTTCTATTTCTCGACCTAGCTATTCTTTGGTACTTCAAGGACTCATTGATATCAAAGAAGTAAAGACTGACATTTGGGTTAGTACATTTGTTGGGGACTCATCCATACAATCTATCCCTTCCCTATGTGACATCTAAGCTGTAAACTAATGTCAAAGTCTCGCTGGGGGGTGTCGTCATGGCCTAATTTCAGTTGGGGGTTCTTGTCTCTAAGGCTGTTGCGTGTTCAAGTTATTGCCTATCAAGTGAAAATATGAAAATTCGCCTTATGGACCTGTCACTTCAATCAAAGTCATGTTCACCAATGTCAGTCAGTCGATGTAAGTTAAGTTCAAATTCAAGCTCTAGTAAAGTCACGTCCGAGTCAAGCATAGTCATTTTCAAGCAGTTTTTAATAGACCCTTTCAACAAAGGACTCTTTCAATTTGTGCTTGAACCAGACTAGAAAGGACCTTTCAACTCAAAGGCTCTCAAATATGGTTTGAAAGACTAGACAGGCTTTCAAGATCTCTAAATCATGTTAATGACAGACCTAGACAAGCCTTATCAATTCAATACTTTCAAATCTGTCTTGACTGACTAGACCAGACTTTCAAATCAAGGCTCATCAAATCATGTTCGCGCAGACCTAGAAGGCCTTTCACAAAGATCTTAAATCATTTTACAGACTAGAAGCTTTCAAGATCTCTCATCATGTCCTAACAGACTAGACAACTTTCAATTAAAGGCTCTCTCAATCATGTCTCAAACAGAGAGGCCCTTTCGAATTCAAAGATCTTTAAAATCCATGACTCTGCCTATCTTAATATAAGGTCACAAGTTACAGGTCAACCATTGCATGAAAATTTTGCTAGACCTAGAACAAGACCTATGTGTACAAGGCGTAGTCTTAATCCTGATTGGGTATATTTTCAAGTAATGCTTCATTTCACTCGAGATGGAAACGCTGCATTTCAGTCAGTATCGAAGAGAATGTTCAGGCAGAACGAACGGGACATCGGATAGGCAATAACTTGTTTTTGCAGGTACCAGCGAAAAGGGTAACTCAAGGGTCGCAGAACGTCTTGAGGTGCTCTCCCGTCGATCGAACTTGAACTTTCCGTCTTCGAGACTTTCGTTCTCGCAGACTCAGTCAAAAGTGGGGGCCTTCTGTAGACACTATAATGTGTCTCCAAATGAAGTATTGTCGTGATGAACATACGGTCTTCGGATTGTTTGACTCAGAAAAATGCTTTGATACAGTAAGTTGGAATACGTAGGTATACTCGGAACTATTAGCAAGGAAAACAAGGGGCAAAATATATTTTCTTTATATTTATTATAATAATTTTTCTATTTTAGGATTTTTAAATAATGTTATATTGGGGTGGGATCTCAGATTTTTCCAGTTTTCATTGATTTCACATTTTTCTGAGTTAAAGTATTTTTAGATTATTTTTTCTATGATTTTATAAGTTTTTATAACGAGAAAATACAAAAAATCAAAATAACAAAATACCCGGAATACGTGGATATTCTAAAAACTCTAGACTTCTTGATTGGAGAGCCAGGGTGTTAGGTGCGTCGAATCAATGGCAAATCAGTATTTGAAAGAATCGGAGGAAATAAAAAAATAGCGGAGATATATACACAAGGTATATAAGCAGGCTTCCTGGTTATGGCGGTCCTGCGTATATACGCAGCCTGCGTATATACGGGCCACCTGCGTATATACGAGTCTTGCCGTATATACGCAGGGTCCCTGGATATACGCAGCTCTGCGTTATGAGTTTTTTTTGTTCTCGTGCCTCTTCGGCTATATAATAACGTGCTTGCTCATTCGAAAACAATACGATTCCCACTGACAAGTTATTCTGTCTTCTCTGTTCTAATCTAAGATTCTGCTCTCACTTTCTCAACTCTAACTTCGTTTGGTTTAGCATCGTCTGTTTGATTCAAAGCGAATCAGGGTTAAATTAAGATTACTCCTAAAATCTTTTGATTTACTTATTCTTTTGTACTTTTATTTGATAATTATTATTGCGAGTTATTAATCAACACAATGTAGAAATCACTTTTTTATTTTTCATGTAATAAGTAGGTTTATGTTTTCACATATCCGTTTTAATTTCCATTGACTTTTGTTTCATTATATGTTTATTTTGCTAGTCATTACTACATTCTTTTGTGTTTGTATAGGCCTTTCACGAATGTTTTATTCGATCTAACACAATATTTGATTGCAGTGCAGGTGAGGATGGCGTACTATATTATATATGTTTTTCATATTTTGTATTTTTCATGGTGGATGTATTATATTGTATATATATATTCTATAACTTTGTAATATATAGCTTAAACAGACGGGAATTATTGCGTATCAATTAAAGTAGATAATATTGGACGACCGGTTTTCCTAGCTCTTGTTAATATGACTAAATAAGCGATCGCCTGTCCATTATAGAGATATGTTTGTACATATAGCACCATAATAATATTTAGATAGTGGCTGTAAGATCATTATAGGCTCTTTGAATTAAATTGTTATATTTTGAATAAATGGAGAGTAGAGGCCGTAATGAGGGGGATTGGGTTTTGATTTTCAAATCCGTCATGTACTAATCCATGTGGTTATGGACCTATTTGTGGGGTCACTAGTTTGGCACCAATGTTTCGGGCGTCCGTGAATAACCTATATAGGCACGGTGGCGATCCCCTCAATTCGACAACACACCCCAACGCATTCACATGCGGATTCCATGGCTCAATTTCATGACACTGAAGCTGAGGTCACGCCCCCCTAAGGCGGGGCGAAGCCCTACACACCCCCGTTGTGGAAACGGGAGGTTTACGAACGTTGAGACTGTCCCGAAAATCATCAAATAACACCCGCGGAAGAGTTTTCGTAAAGATGTCAGCAATTTGGTTGCGAGAACATGAAAAACACGAACTTCACCCTTTTGAACCTTCTCACGAACAAAGTGAATGTCCATTTCGATTTGCTTAGTCCGTTGATGCTGAACTGGATTATTGGACAAATAAAAAGCGCTGTCATTATCACAATACACGCACATAGTCGCCTTAGAGAGTAGACATTGCAACTCAAGCAATAAATTGCGAACCTATCGTTCAAGAGTTCAAGCCTTGATCCATTAGCAGATATCTCTTAGTTTTGTGAAAATTAATTTTAATTTGATTCATTTTGTTATCGATATGGTTTGGTTGTTACTGATTTCTATTTTAGATATTGTATGACTTTCAATTAATGAATTAAATTTTGTTTTTGCACTTAAAAAAATTAAATTTTGTTTTTTCTTTAAAAAAATAAAAAAAACCTTGACAACACACGAACATTTGTGGGGAGAGTTTCCCCATCCAATTCAGATATAACACGGATTAAATCTAAATTAGTTATTTTTTTTTTCTGAAACAAAGGGAAGGCTATTTCATTAAATAAAAGTCATACGACATTTACAATAAAAATTAGTAACAACCAAATACATATCAAAATAGATCAAATTAAATTCAACTTTGACAAAACCTAGATCGCTATAAGAAATATCTGGTACAATCGCTCCTCTTTTACATTGTTGCTTCTTCATACAGCATTTCGCGGGTTCTATCGATCTGCAATAATTTTACGAGTTTTATCGATCTGCATTTCACGGGTTTTAAAAATCTAAATTAGTTATATTTTAGTTAGACTTCGGTTGAATCTAAATTAGTTAGACATTAAATAAGTTTCGAAAATCGGATGAATACAGAATACCCTAAAAAATACTAAACTTTATTAAATAAAACATCTACTTACCAAAATTGATGAAAAAAACCCTTTGTGTGGCCTTAAGGTGCTGTATATAGCAATAAAAAAGGCAACAAAAAAAAATAAAAAAAACAAAAAACAATTTGTAATGGTTCACAAGTATTTAATTAGGCCTTCGTAGGTAATTATTTTTTTTAAATAAAAAAGAAATGTTAGGTAGTTGCTAGCTCACAATTTGCGGTACTTAAGTTATATTCAGTTTGATTGAATTTTTCTGATAGATTTGAATTTTTTTATCGAAACTTTTCGGATCTAGTTTAATCTTAAGTGAAATTCTTTTACTTGATATGAATCTTTGGTATTTGTTTTTTGTAGTTAGTATTTTATGTCATGATCTGAAATTTTTCATATCAATATCTGATCTGTTATTATTGTCCTAATCACCACTACACCAACAATTTATTGGTACACTTTAATAGGTAGTTTTTACGACATTTACATAAATTTTATTTAAAGAACAATCAGTCTTGCATGGACCCGGTCCATAACAACTTTATTGTAGATCCAAACAAACTCACGTGATATTTAACTCAAACTAAGCCTTTTTTCCTTAACAAAAAACTAGTAAACAACTTTCCCAAATTATAAATTCCTAATTTTCCTCTTCCTTCTTCACAAACGATTCTTCAAACCAGTCAGATTGATCGTTGAGGAATCTCCGGCATCAAGTTTGTTCATTGACGCAAGATGTTGGGATTTGTGGTATGTAATAGGCGTTGGAGAAGATAATAAGGTTGGTTGCTTTTTTTTTTTTTTTTTTTTTAATCTCAATTGGGATGATGAACGTGATGGTGGGATGAAAGTGATGGTCAAATTTGTGGGATGAATGTGATGATGGATGGTAGATGATGCACAAATTGTTTTTATTTTAATTTAAATCGATCTTATTCTTGTGTATGATATTATGTACTTCCGAATGATATTGTACACTTTAATTTAATACGATATAATGTACTTCTGTATAATATATTTATTTTCTTATACTTGTGTGTAATATTATGTACTTTTGAATGATATTGTGTATTTTAATACGTTATAATGTACTTCTGTATCATATACTTATATCTTATACTTGTGTGTTTATTATGCTAACTTTTAATGATAAGTATATTTTAATACGTTATAATATACTTTTGTATCATAAACTTATTTCTAATACTTGTGTATGATATTATATACTTTCGTATGATATTTTGTACTTTAATACAATAATAAATGTACTTTTGTATCCTATACTTATATTTTATATACATAACTTATATTTAATACTTGTGTTTGATAGTATGTACTTCTAAATGATATTGTATACTTTAATATGATACAATATATTTCTGTATCGTATATATTTTATACTTGTGTGTTATTATTATATACTACAAAGGATATTGTGTATTTCATATCCGATATAATATATTTCAATATCATATACTTATATCCTATACTCGTGTGTGTTATTATGTACTTTAACACGATATAATGTATGTCTTTGTGAATGATATTTATTGTTCTTTATATATATAATGTATTTTTGAATCATATAATATAATGTATATAAGCATTTGTGAAAAATATGATGTACTTTACTATGATATAATGTATTGTGTATTATTTTTACAAGATAGAGTGCACTTTTGCAAAATATAACATTAAAGAGATGAAAAAAAAATAAGTTTATGAGTGATTAAAAAATAAATCGAATTTTATTCTTTCTATTTTATTTACAAGTAATTAATAGAATAAAAGATGAAAAGAAAACACTAATGTGCACAAAGTAGGAGATGAATGAAATGAATTACTGTAGTTGCGAGTTCCGACCCTTTGATGATGAAGCAACAGAAGAGGAGAAATTGAGATGAGAATTGTCATTTTGTTTAGATTTTATATTGTGGACCATATAATTTTGATATATAGTGGTTGAGTGATCACACATATAGTTTTGATATGTTCCAAGTCATGTGAGTTTGTTTGGGTCCACAATAAATTTATTGTGGACCGGATTCATTAATTCATTGTATTTACTTACATTAATTTTATTTAAGAACTTCAGTAGCTAACAATATCTTTAATATGTCCGTCTCTAAAAAAATGCTGAAAAAGTAATAATCCTCTATCTAAAAAACCTCTCCCAAAACCCTAACTTCTTTTGTATTCGTCGGGGCTACCATCATCTCTTTGATGATGCCCAATAATTTTCTTCTACTTTGTTTTGTTAGTTTGTTCATGAATAATCATCCTTTTGATCTCTATATAGGAGTTTTATCCCAATTTTTGGGGTTTCTATCTCTGTAGGAGAGTTTTATCCCCAATTTTGGGTTTTATTATATCTCCTTTTGTGAGATTTTGGAGTGTAGTTTTCTTATCTTCTTTATGGAAGATCAGATTATCTAGGATTTCGTTTTTGTTTTCGTCTATTGAAGAATGAAGATTTAGGGTTTCACAATCTCGGAAGGAATTCAAAAAAACCAAAAGTATGTTCACCCAAACAACTACGCATCAACGGACGTTATGCCGAATCAGAGCGAACTCACAGATTCTATTGCTTCGGATGAAGATTTTTATTAAGGCTATTTTAAATCGAACCTGAAATGTAACTAGTTCTAAAGTGTTTGGTACTCTTGTTGAGAATTTTAATTTGTTTTCTCTTCCATTGATTTATAAGTGATTTTGACTTTTAATTTTCTTATTAATGAAAACCTTATTCTTATACGTTAAAAAAAAAAACATATCTTATAGTGCATGTTCCTACAACTTGTACTACATGTGTTCATCAAGATAATAACACTAATAATTGACTTATTCCGATCCACCATTACCATTATCTTATGATTCTTATCGTTGGTAATAGAGTTGACATTTAGGGTTCGTTTGGTTGAATTGGGTATAATCATTTTCAATGTAAAATGATTTCATGGAAAACTATTTTCTATTGTTTGATTACATGTAAAAAAAGTGATTGAAAATGAGGAAAATGAAGGGATGTAAGGTGGTAGTGAGAGTGGAGTGTACAAGAGACGGAAAGAAAATTTTCAATTCCTTTCATTTTGGATGGAAAATGGTTTTCCATCATTGTAAAGGAAAATTTTAATCCTATGAAAAATGATTTTACATTCATTTGTTCAAACAATGTAAAATAAAAAAAAACACTTCTCTTGAATAATATTTTATGGTCTATCAAATGAGCCTAAAATAAAAATGTACACAAGCGTATAATGGCTTGTATGCATTTTTTAAAATCATTTTCAACTTAAATGAACAATAAAATGTTGGTTATTATTAGAAATGGACAAAAAATGTGTTTGGTTGAAGCAGATTGGCATTGATATCCAGCCATAAATGGATACATCAATGAGCAGCAGCAGTAGTGAGCACTGCTGCATTAACAGCAGTAGCTTGTGTTACACAATCACAATGTGACATGCCCTGCTTCTCATCAACTCCACTTACAACAACTCCWTCCTTTTTCTGTTCCTTTTCTTTCCTATGTGACTCTTTTATCTTCTGCACACACTTCTTGTTAACATCAAGAACGTGCAAGCTCACCACCATTAGAACCGAGGAAAGAACCATTGGAATCGGACCGAATATCCACATCAACATTGTTATTGCAAAGTATATCGCCCTYAAACCTGCCTGCCAGTAATTTGCACCGTGAACCAAGGCCTCCACCACCAGATCTTCTGGAAACTCGGAGCTTGGCATGCTTAAGAGGAAGTTGGCGTGCACATATGACCTTGACGATTGCACGAAACAAGCGAAAGCGAGCAAGAAAAACAAGAGGATGCTGATGTATTTGAAGGAACTAATTGATACCCTTGTGTCTCCGTATATGATTCTTGCCGCCATTTCATTTGCTGATGAACTTCCCACCCATGCTCCGATCAGAGAGCTTAGAGTCAAAGAAGTCATTGCCATGGAGTTTGCTGCTGTAATGGTGCTGTTCATCACCATGAATGCTGGTKCTCTACTCATCAAATCAGTCTGAAATGAACGACTGTCTGCTTAAGCCATTTCTTTGAAAAAACAGACTGTTTATACTTAATTAATTATCAAATTGTGACATTTGTAACTGTAACTTGTATAGCAGTAGGCCAGTGACATACACATAAAATTAACTTTGTCACGTCTCGGGACATGAATTGCATTAAAATAAAATCGAAACAATAAAAACTATCTAGCTAGATGGTGAGCAAAGTGCAAATGTAAAGGGAGAATTTAAAACAACTACCCACTTTTTTTTCACTTTTGAAAACAACTACTCAGATTGTTTTTTTATTTAAAACAACTATTCATATTTTCAATTTCTCTTGCGAATCACTATCCACTTTTAGATGTTGGCCACTCAACACCGCATTAACCACCACAAATCACCCCAACGCGGCATCCCAATTGCAAAACCACCCCACTTTGTTGTTTCCCACCTCCAAAATCACCTAACACCCACTAAAACAACTCAACCAACCAAACCTCGTCACACTTAGTTTTTAGCCTTTTTTCAGCTATTCGTTCACATTTTGGACATAGTTCCTTCATAAAAGATGTGGATCTCGGAAAAATACATGAAATAGGCTCAAGAATCACGTGATTTGGAGTTGTTTTCAAGTAGTTATGCATCCCGCAAGTTTGATAATCTAAAAGTGGGYAGTGATTCGCAAACAAAACATAAAAAGTGAGTAGTTGTTTCAAATAAAAAACAATCTGRGTARYTGTTTTTAAAARTGACAAAAAAGTGGGTAKTTGTTGACAATTTTACCTAWWATTAACTTTGTCAGGTSTCATGACATGAATTGCATTAAAATAAAATGGAAACGATAAAAACAATCTAGCTAGATGGTGAACAAAGTGCAAGTGTAAAAGGAGAGTAATTTTAAATCTAACCTGCATAAGGTTTTGGACCCAAAGTGTTTTGTAGTAGTTCTCAAAGCCAATGACAGTACAATGTTTATATCTGAAGTACTTGTATAACAAGTACATGTGGTAGCCAAACATGATCAACAGCCCTCCCGGAACCAAGATCACATCTAGCTCCTCCTTATGCCACTTCATTTTACCTCCCTCAGCTCGCCCTCGCTCGCTTCATTCTCTTTACTACTCTTGGACCGTACCTTTTATAGTCCGAGATGGAAATGCATGCGAAAGTGTTAGAGGTGTTTGGTAAGTCTAAGGTTGGGAATTTTCTTGGTTTCTTCATTGTTCATATGCATGTGGCCTGGCGGAGTAGATGGGTTGAATGATGTAATTATAATAAGCTTTTACCAAATAAAAACAAATATGCAGTGCGCAAGATTATAATGAGAATAGTGAACGCTTTCTTAGGACGATAAGCTGTCGAATATTCGCAAAGTTTATCAAATAAGGACTTGACTCTTAAAAAACCAAGTTGTTCACATAGTTGCATTGTGAGATGTTTTGAGGGGAGATAAACAACATTATATTTCTTTTCAGCAACAATTTATCCAAAATTCTTTGTTACCACTACCTTAGGGTCTGTTTACTTCAGTTTATTTTCAATTCAGTTCAACTCTGTTCAGTTCAGTTCACTTTCATTATATTGTTAAACTAATTTGTTATTAATGATAATAATGAGAATAATTCATATTCAAATAATGATGATACTAATAGTAGTTGTTTGTATCTTGGCTACCTTCTAATTTCTTGTAGATCTTTTGATTTGCCTTTGTTACTTGTAAACTCTTGTTTTTTATAACAACAATGATAAGTGCCAAAAGTGATCACTTTAGGGAATTTCTAACATATTTCATGAGTATCCAACTTAGTATAATCCAATGGCAATCTAGTAATTTTTTTGTAACTTTCACTTAACATGCATGTGGTGTTTGACTTAACCGCAAAACTTCTGTCAAGTGCTTTCAACGAGACTCAACATCTCAACGATGGTCATCTTCTCCAATTAAATTCATATATTCACCATTTTTGAAATTATCTTCTCTCGTGTTCCTTCTCCATTTTCCTTGGTATCGTCCACTGTTGGACTCTACGACGTTACAAGAGGGGGGTGAATTGTAACTTAGGGATATAAGCTTTTAAGCGAGATTAAAACTTATAAAGCAAGAACCGAGATGCAAGTTTCTCTAAACACAGAAACTCTCCTTGACAACTCGTCAGAGATAAAACTGTGACCTGATACCACAACGATTTCTTCTTAAAGATTATTCTCGGATACCACACCTAAACATCTAAGGACTCTTTCAAGTTCCTCCTCAATGAACTTCGAAAGCCACTCTCAATCAACCCCTCTGTGATCGAGCACTCAACTCTTGCAAGCTCCTTTCTTTACAAGCCTCTCTGATTTTTCTCTCAACCCAAAGCCCCTTTGAGATACAAACACTCAAAGTCTTCTTCAAGTAACAACTCTACATGAAGCAATTACAACTCGATTGTAAGCTAAACTGATTTGGCACTTGTGTGTTAGAATGACTCAATTTCGTTGTTTTTGCTCAAGTGATCTAAAACGAATTAATCTTTTTCTGTATTTATAGAATAGGTTTGTTCGTGAGAACAAAGCAGTATGTCCACTATGCATTACTTCCTACAATGTAGGAGATAGTCCTTAGTGAACTTGACATGCAAGTCCATATACACGTTCTCAATGCTTCGTATAGTTTTATAGTCGTCCTATTAAATTTCTCAACTGATTTGCTTGTTAATAACGTTTACTGCTCCTTAATTATCTCAAAACCGTTGAAAGATATTTTCTCAAAACCTTTTCTTAATTCGTTATCATGTTAGAAGATATAAAAACTTTATTTATATAAATCGATTTTAAACAATAAACTGGTAAATATCAAAAAATAATTATTCTGAAACTTAATTATTAATTTTATTATTTAATTCCTAAAGCATCTTTTAAATATTAACCTTAATTTATATCTATTTATAAAAATCAATTCATTAACTTCGATTATATATCTTATTTATTGAGTCAGACTTCACACTTATCAAATTTACAAAACCTAAAATATAACCCTAAGTTTATTATACGCTAATGACATCCACCAGTAGATCTCAAGCCTTAATTTTCAAGGACTCGAGTCCTTGCCACTGAGTTTTTTCCTTAACTCTTTAAGTCTTCAAAGCCACAGGAACTCCCTTTCCACTCCTTGGATGATCCTTACTTCGTTAAGGCTTTAAATTGTTTCCTGAAAATCACATATCTAACACACACATATCATATACACACACATGAGTTTGCTTTTTGTTTGTTGCCATTCATCAAAATAGGGTTCAACAATATTCCCCCTTTTTGATGAATGACAAACAGCAAAATCTATAACCAATTTTATTCCAGTATACATAGTTGATTGTGTTAGTAATTTTTTTACCATTTTAGTGCAGGACATATAAAGTAAAAATTTGTTGAAATTTAATTACCTTATAGTACTCTTATCTTTTATCATGCAACTTGATCATCATCAACTGACTAAGGGTTTGCTCTTTCTTCCCCCTTTGGCTTTCATAAAAAAGACAGACACAAATATAGATATTCTCATAGCACAAACACAATAGATATTATATTGGTAATTTACCTTCGATACATTCAATCAAATATGCAGATAGTTCAATCACAAGCATATATAAGGCAATATATAAATATAATAGATTAAGATGAGAAGCCCAAAATAGTTCAACAAAAGAAAATAGTTAAAATACCCCTAGTTAAGCARAGAGTAGCCAAAAACCAACATTAGCCAAAATATTTAGTTACAGACCAGGGTAAATAATAATTGTTCATAGGATAGGTTAATAGAGATGATATGTAAAGTCTGATAGGGGAGGGGAGGAACATCARGTAGCAGCATCAACTTCAGGAACTCCAAATTCAGCAAGAACATCCTCAAGCTTGTTCAGAATGTCCTCCTGTCCTCTGGTGAGCTTGATTGCAGCTTCATTCAAACCTTGAGTCACCTTGGTGGAGACGGCTCCAAGCTTGCCAACTTCAGCCTCCAGTTTGCTGAATCTGGTGAGAGCRCCATCCAATTTGCAGTCCAAAGTCTGAACTGAGGTTTTAATGGACTTAAGTTCCTCCAAAATGGCGGAGGAACTGAAGCCACTAAACCCTTGTCCAGATACAGTTAGGGTCTTCTCAGGTAGTGCCTTCTCTGCAGGACGAGCARACTCAGCTTCAAGGGACTTCTTCTCTTCTTCATCATCCTCCAAATTGAGAATGTCAACCATGGATTCCTTCTCTGCTAGTCTCCTGGATACTCTTCCACCCCTTCTTCCAAGTCTCCCTCGACCTCTCCCTCTTCTACTGCCAGACCTAGTGACAGGTTCACTTTCTTCCTCCTTTTCATCAGGTGTTTCCTCTACATTTTCCTTCTCAACTTCTTGCTTTTCACTCTCCATTTTAGACTCTTTTTCCTCATTCATCACATCATCCTGCTCCTCATCTTCTAACTCTATAAAACAACATACTCCATTCTTCACACGCAATCCTAGCCTATTCAGAGTGCTAGGTTGTATAAAATGGTTGKTTTGCATAGTCAGGACTTCCTTATCAGCCTTAATACCAAAAATTTCAAAGAAAGTCATTAGCAGGTTACAGTAGCCTATTTTGAAACCATTTTCAATGCAATGAGTAAGGTGCTTAATCATCAAGGAAGGGAAATTGATTTGAATTTTGTTCTCTAAACAGTACATTAACAAGGCATCAAGGTGATTGGCCTCATCTCTGTGCTGAGTCCTTGGAATAATAGAGCAAAAAATAAGATGAAAAAGGACTTTTTGAATTGGTGAGAAATTTTTGTGGTTTGTTTTCATGTAGTCTTTGTTTCCTCCAATAGATTCTACCATTTGATCAATACACACACCATTATATGATTTTCTAATCTTAGTTCCATCTTTCTTCTTTTCTTCATACCAGCCCTTAAAATAGTCATTAAATCCTTCATTAGGAATTCCAAAGGCCTCACTTAAATCTCCAGCCCCAAATTCAATTTTTCTTGTACCAATTTTAGCAGTAATAATTCCAATCTCATGCTTAAAGGTCTCTATAAACTTATTCATGATAGAGTAAGACATGACATTGTTATAACAGACACCAAACAAATCACTCCACCCCTGAAATTCTAGGATATCAAGGAGTTGAGTAAACTTACTTGCTCGGCACCATTCCAAATTCACAGCGATACCCATCATTAGATTTGAGCACCTTGCCTCGATACGAGTGCGAACAAACGATTTGCCCTCCATTTGAATAGGATCCCCGAGTTCCTCCCAGTCATCTTCAATTTCATCAAACTTTCGTTTCTTTGAGGTTTCATCAGCGTTTTTGGCCATTTGAGATGCTGAGGGGTTTGGTGAAATGTCCATGGGTGAATATTGAGAGTTTATGAGAAATTTTAGAGATTTAGAGTGAAGTGGTGATGAATAGTGTGAGTTATGGCTTTGCATGCTATATAATCAGGTGAAAAGACGGGTTAAAGTATGTGGTGAAGGTTGTATAGGGGAAGTGAATTTTGAGCGGTCAATATTTGACAGAGTAATTAATGCGGTCAGTAACTTTCAATTTTGATTCAATTGATTTGACGACTTGAGTATGGGTATTTAACTCAAAGAAAATGCATCCGGTGAGATTTTTTCGGAAATTAATATATTATGGATGCAATACAGCTAATTTAGATAAACATTAGGAATTTGAGAATATTTAGCTGTATCGGTAAATAAGGATAAAAATAAAAATAATTTCTATTGGCTTTGTTTGTTTTGTAAAAAAAGATTTTGGGCTTGAACTATTAGAACAAAGCGAATTTGGGCTTAACACATTAACATACTATACACATATATTCTAAACATATACGAGTGATATCATATAAGCACACAAGATAATATATGCTCTACTTAGTGTATTGTTATTCACATAAGGATTGTGCATGAGACACATATACATGTATTAGTTTTAGAGATCATACCTTGAGGAATTTTAGAGTCCCTCCTTAGTATAGTTGAATCATGCCAAGTTCCAAGCGCATTCTTTCAAAACGATCCCTTGCTAAAGGCTTAGTCAATATATCAGCTATTTGACTCTCCGTTTCACAGAATTCCAGCTTGATTAAACCTTTCTCAACATAGTCTTTTAGAAAATGATGTCTTATATGAATGTGTTTGACTCTTGAGTGATGTACTGGATCCTTTGAAATACAGATGGCACTGGTATTATCACAAAAAATTGAAATGCAATCATACCTTAGTCCAAAGTCTCTTAATTGTTGTTTGATCCAAAGAACTTGGGAACAGCATGCTGCAGCAGCTACATACTCAACCTCTGAAGTAGAAAGAGCTACAATATTTTGTTTCTTGGATGCCCAAGAAACTAGACAAGACCCAAGGAACTGGACTGTTCCTGAGGTACTTTTCCGGTTTACTAAATCACCTGCATAGTCAGCATCTGTAAATCCTTTTAAATCAAAATTATCACTTCTAGAGTAGAAGAGACTTAGGTTCTCAGTTCCTCTTAGATACCTGAATATCCTTTTTACAGCCATGAGGTGTGATTCTTTAGGGTTAGATTGTAAACGAGCACATACACCAACACTAAAGGATATATCTGGCCTACTAGCAGTGAGATACAAAAGAGAACCAATCATACCTCTATACCTTTTCTGATCCACTGAGATTCCATTTGGATCTTCATCCAGCTTAGTGCCAACTCCCATAGGAGTATCATTAGTTTTAGCTTGATCCAAATTATATTTTTTCAAAAGTTCCTTGATATATTTTTGTTGATGAATGAAGTTCCCCCTTTCTGTTTGTTTTATTTGCAAACCCAGATAGAAGTTCAACTCACCCATCATACTCATTTCAAATTCTCCACTCATTAGGTCAGCAAAGTACTTACACAACTTTTCATTTGTAGCACCAAATATAATGTCATCAACATAAATGTGAACTACAAGAAGGTCAGTTCCTTCAACTTTTAAAAACAAAGTTTTGTCTACTTTTCCTCTTTTAAATTCATTTCGTAAAAGAAACTTTGAAAGTCTTTCATACCAGGCCCTTGGTGCTTGTTTTAAACCATATAGAGCTTTGTCAAGCTTAAACACATGATTGGGAAATTTATGGTTTTCAAATCCTGGAGGTTGTTCAACATAAACTTCCTCCTGTAAGTATCCATTAAGAAATGCACATTTAACATCCATTTGGTATAATTTGAAACCCATGAAAGATGCAAAAGCAATTAAGATTCGAATAGCTTCTAACCTAGCTACTGGTGCAAAAGTTTCTTCAAAGTCAATGCCTTCTTGTTGGTTATATCCTTTAACAACTAGTCTGGCCTTGTTTCTTATTATGGTGCCATATTCATCTAGTTTATTTCTAAAAACCCATTTTAGTCCAATTACCTTTTTGTTTTTAGGAGGATTTTCAAGATGCCATACCTTGTTTCTTTCAAATTCATTTAATTCATCTTGCATGGCATTCACCCAATCTACATCTCTTAGAGCTTCTTCATGATTCTTAGGTTCGATAATGGATAGAAATGCATGGAAGGCACAGAAGTTCCTCAGCTGAGCTCTTGTATGAGTTCCTTTACTGATATCACTAATGATGAGATCAGTGGGGTGAGATTTCTGATGCTTCCAAGGTTTAGGCTGGAAGTTTCTCACTGGAACTCCTGGTTGAATTATCTCAGCTTGAGTTCCTTCTGCTTCCTTATTAGCATTTGCTTTCATTTCTTCTGCAGCATCGAGTTGAGGAACTTCGGGTGTTTGAACCTCTTCCTGAACTACGAGTATGTCTTTCGTTTGCTTACTGGATTCCTCATCTGGATCAAGTTTCCTGATTAAACCAATTTCAAAATTATTGTTACCAAGTTCCTGCATTTTCAAGTGTGTGTCAGTTTCATCAAATATTACATGTATGCTTTCTTTGACACACATAGAGTTTTTGTTATAAACTTTAGAAACTTTGCTATGATTTGAATATCTTAGAAAAACAGCTTCATCACTTCTTTCATCGAACTTCCCTAAGTTCCTCTTACCATTGTTATGGACAGAGCATCGGCAACCAAATGTTCTTAGATGTGAAATATTAGGTTTCCTACTATTTAATAATTCATATGGTGTCTTGTTAATTATAGGTCTAAGCAAAACTCTATTAATGTTGTAACATGCAGTATTAATAGCTTCAGCCCAGAAGTTTCTTGCAAGACCACTGGCTATAAGCATAGTCCTGGCCATATCTTCCAAAGTCCTGTTCTTCCTTTCTACAACACCGTTTTGTTGTGGTGTTCTTGGAGCTGAGAAGTTATGATTCATGCCATTTTCCCTGCAAAGCTCATCAAACTTTGAGTTTTCAAATTCTATTCCATGATCAGACCTAATATGAACTATTTGAAATCCACTTGATTTCTGTATTCTTTTGGCAAAAGCAACAAATTCATCATAAGTTTCTTCTTTGCTTGACAAAAATATTACCCAAGTGAATCTAGAATAGTCGTCTACAATAACAAGAACATATCATTTCCCACTTCTACTTTGGATTCTCATAGGACCACAAAGATCCATATGAATTAGTTCTAATGGTTTGGTTGTAGTTATCATGTTTTTGCTAGAAAAGGATGATCTTATCTGCTTCCCCCTCACACATGCATCACACATATATTTTCCAGGGAACTTGACATTCGGAAACCCGACTACCAAGTTCTTTGTACATAGTTTATTCATGTGAGATCAGAGAAGATAGCATGACAAAAACGTTTATGCCACAATAATGCATCATCCTCAATTACACTGAGACAAGTGAGATCGTTCCTTGGCACAGAGTTGAGATCCACTGTATAAGTGTTTCCTTTTCTAGTTCCTTCCAGAACAATGAGTCTAGTGTGATTGTTGATGATTTTGCACTTTTCTGTTGTGAAGTTAACTGTGTTTCCTTTATCACAAAATTGAGAAATACTTAAAAGATTATGTTTCAAACCCTCGACTAAAAATACGTTATCTATACAGTGGGAACTAGACTTACCAACCTTACCTTTGGCGATAATTTCACCTTTCTTGTTATCTCCGAAAGTCACAGTTCCACCTCCATAGGACTCTAGTGAGAGAAACTTAGATTTATCTCCTGTCATGTGCTTGGAACAACCACTGTCAAGGTACCATGAGTTGTTCCCCCTCACTAGATCCTGTAAAAGAACTTAAGGGTCAGTACGAGGAACCCTGGTTTCCTCGGGTTCCTTTGAAGAAGAAGCAATATCTTGTTTCTTTACCCAGACTTGTTTAACATTGTGTTTCATCACTATTTGCTTTTTGTTGCATTCTGGTTCATAATGACCAGTCCTGCCACAAAAGGTGCAAATCTTATTGCTAGGTAAATCGACATACTTTTTCTTCTTTCCTTTATGTTTGATGTGAACATATCCTAGTCCTTAAGTTCTTTTGGTTTGAGCATTCTCAATCCATTTTGGCACTGTGTACTGATGAACATCTCCGTTCCTTAGTGCCTCAAGTTCCTTTTCCAATTTGAGTTTATCAAATTTAAGTTCCTCAAGTTCCATCTTGAGTTTTTCAAAATCTTTGTTGAAAGTGTCTTTGGTGGAACTTGGATCATTTAAATCAGTACACATGAGCTTGTATTGAGTCAATTCAACATTTAACATAATATTATCATTTTTGACCTTTTCCATAAGTTCCTTCAGAAGACGGTTCTTATCGTAAAGTTCAAAGAATTTTCCCTGAACATCAGTCCTATGATTTTCAATCCAGGTACTGTGTTCCCGGGCTACTTCTAATGCCTTTTCCGTTTCAATTAAGCTTTTAGTTACTACTCTCCAATCATCATCATAAGCCAATACTAAATCAACTAAAGCCGATCTAGAGAAGGTCAATAGGTTTTGGGGATTAGGAAATACCTCACGAGACTTGGTTTCTTCAATTTTTGCCATGAGACAAAGATTGGCGGTTTCACTTTCATCATGATCTTCTTCAACTCCATCGGTCTCAGAATCTCCCCATGCAGCTATCATGGCTTTCCTTATATCAGTCTTGTTAAAGGAGTTTTTAGTTCCCTTTCCAGTTTCCTTGGTCTTCCCTTTTCCTTTTTCATTAGCAGCGACGGGACAATCTTTAATCCAGTGATCAAAAGCACCACATCGATGACATGAGTGTTCGATCTTTAAGGTACCTGCTCTCTTAACAAAACTTCTAGATTTGTTAGGTTTAAACATTCGTTTGAATCGTCTTACCAGCATGGTAGCCTCCTCATCATCGACTTCAGATTCTTCAGTCTCGTCAGCCTTGAGTGCTAAGTTCCTGGCCTTGTGGCTTTCACTACTATTACTTGAGCTTAAGTGCAACTCATGGGTCATGAGAGAACCTGCAAGCTGCTCAATATTAAACGTAGTGAAATACTTGGTCTCTTGCAAGGCAGTGACCTTGGCTCTCCATTTTTCATCTTGAGGAAGACTTCGAAGGACTTTCCTCACCTGTTCATCAACAAGGATTTTCTTTCCAAGAGAAACTAATTCATTAACAATGTTAGTGAAACGAGTAAGCGTTTCTTGAATAGTTTCCTTAGGAATCATTTCAAATCTCTCGTATTTAGACATTAAGAGATCAATTTTGGATCTCTTTACTTCGTTAGTTCCTTCATGAGTGATTTGAAGTAAATCCCAAATCTCCTTAGCGTTCTTGCACCCCATGACACGATTGTGTTCATGTGGTCCAAGTCCACAGTGAAGGAGTTTGACAGCAAGTGCATTAATTTCCATCTTATCATAGTCATCTTTGTCATATTCAGAGATGGGTTTAGGGATTACCTCCTTTTCAGCAGTAGTCTTGGTGACAACGAAATCACCAGCTTCAATGACCCTCCATACTTGATAATTTTCAGCTTTGATGAAGATTTCCATCCGGTTCTTCCAATAGGAATAGAACTTCCCATTAAACATGGGAGGACGTTGGGTTGAGTAACCTTCTTCGAGTTTCTCGTGATTGTTCATCTTGAGTTTCTTGAGTTCAGCAATTACCTCGGCAGATCTACTGAACGTTACAAGAGGGGGGGTGAATTGTAATTTAAGGGAATTTAAGCTTTTAGCGGAATTAAAAACTTATAAAGCAAGAAACACGAGATGCAAGTTTCTCAAACACAGAAACTCTCCTTGACAACTCGTCAAGAGATAAAACTGTGACTTGATACCACACAGGATTTCTTCTTAGATTTATTTCGGATACCACACCTAATACAATCTAAGGACTCTTTCAAGTTCCTCTCGAACTTCGAAAGCCTCTCAATCAACCCCTCTGTTGATCGAGCACTCAACTCTTGCAAGCTCTCCTTTCTTACAAGCCTCTCTGGATTTTCTCTCAACCCAAAGCCCCTTTGAGATACAACACTCAAAGTCCTCTTCAAGTAATAACTCTACTTGAAGCAATTACAACTCGATTGTAAGCTAAACTGATTTGGCACTTGTGTGTGAGAATGACTCAATTTCTTTTGTTTGCTCAAGTGTATCTAAAACGAATTATCTTTTCTGTATTTATAGAATAGGTTTTATGCATGAGAACAAAGCAGTATGTCCACTATGCATTACTTCCTACAATGTAAGAGATAGTGCCTTAGTGGAACTTGACATGCAGGTCCATATCACAGGTTCTCAATGCTTCGTATAGTTTTATAGCCGTTCCTTAAATTTCTCAACTGATTTTGCTTGTTAATAACGTTTACTGCTTCTTTAATTATCTCAAAACCGTTGAAAGATATTTTTCTCAAAACCTTTTTCTTAATCCGTTTTATCATGTTATAAGATATAAAACTTTATTTAATAAATCGATTTTAACAAAATAAAACTGGTAAAATATCAAAAAGATTTTATTCTGAAAACTTAATTTATTAAGTTTTATTTATTTAATTCCTAAAGCATCTTTTAAATATTAACCTTAATTTATATCAATTAATAAAATCAATTTATTAACTTCGATTATATATCTTATTTATTGAGTCAGACTTTCACACATTAATGCCAAATTTACAATAAACCTAATATATAAAACCCTAAGTTTATTATACCCTGATGACATCCATCAGTAGATCTCGAGCCTTAAGTTTCTTCAAGGGACTCGAGTTCCTTGCCACTGAGTTTCTTCCTTGAACTCTTTAAGTCTTCAAAGCCACAGGAACTCCCTTTCCACTCCTTGGATGATCCTTGCTCCGTTAAGGCTTTAAAACTTGTTTCCTGAAAATCGCATATCTAACACACACATATCATATACACACACATGAGTTTGCTTTTTTGTTTGTTGCCCATTCATCAAAACTAGGGTTCAACATCCACCTTGCTCCTGAATTATTTATGGACGGCCTGGCAGATCTTATCTCTAGACGGTGTAAATTTAGCTACTTATTGAAGTCGAAAACTCTTCAGCTGAAGTAGATCGACAATTTTTCGGCTTTGGTGGCGATCTATTCTCGCAATTCCAATTTCTYTTTGGATCTGCTGCTTTTCTTTGTTTTGGTACGTTTTCCCATCCTATTGTGTACCTGAAACTAATTATTCGAAATGATTAATTCCTGCTGAAATTTTMTTTTTGATGTATTTCATTTTTTTTCAAAGGAATGTTGTATTTGTAATACTACTGATTTTGTTATTGTTATACTGTTAGTTGGCTTCTTAAGTGTTTTAGGATTTTCTTAAATGTTTTTGGAATTATTTTATTTTTGCTAAAATTGTCGTTCTGAAGAATTTTGAGAGATTGTATTAATCGCTGAAATTGTGTTTCTCATTCATTTGAGATAGTAGAGTAGAAACAAAAAATTAGCAAGAAAAATTACATTTGCAGTAGTGCATTACACATTGGAATGTTTCAATTGTTTTTTACAACTCTTTGTTGCTACCTCAAAATTCTGTCCTTTCATACAATGAGCCTTTGACTGCATAATATTGCTTCAATAATGCTAGTGTAGAAAGAACCTCTGTGAGGTAAATAATCGATATCCTGTTGTAGAAAGAACTTGGTTAGGATTTGATAATCACACCCCATATAGTTTATGATGTAGTGACAACCTTGTTGTATTTTGGAACATAGCTATTAACATAGTTAGTTGGATGTTGTTGAAACTCCTTCCCGAAGTGTATTCCTATCCTCCTTATCTAAGTTAGTTTTACGTATTACCTGCTTTATGTGCAAGCTTTATTTAATCACCTACCCTGATTGCATCTTTTGCTTCTCAGAATTTGTCATTTTTTGAATTATAGTAATGTACTCAGAGAGCTAGAGAATCTAATGTACAAATCATTTGATACTACTCTCAGATTTATTCCTCCTAGTAAAAAATAGAGATATCTACAAATAATCCTACAGATCAGAGTGGTGTGGAYTTGGGAAATACCAATCAGAATTCTCCTACTAGGTCTCCTAGTCCGTCTGCTATCAATATGTTAAACTCAACCTCTGTGAACTTGTTTGACACTCCCTCTGAGCAAGGCAGGGCTGTTACTACTATTGCAACTGGTGAACTCAATCCCCCCTAGATTATTCGTGTCCTATTGAGGCGGGTTGTAATGTCGTGGAAGAGATTCGTGATCCTATTGAGGCAGGGTGTAATCTTGGAAATGTGAATGATGGTGAAGATGAGACTTTGTCGGATGCGAATGATATTCCTGTGATAGAACCCGCTGTGGGTATGGTTTTTCACACCCTTGAGGAGGTTAAAGAGTTTTATAAAATTTARGGTTTCAGCAAAGGATTTGGTGTCATTGCTCAGCAMGGTTCGAACAACACCAAGACAGGTAAACGCCATCATTCTACTTTTACCTGTGAGTGTTTTGGCAATCCTGATCAAAAGTACATCTCCAATCTTAAAAAGCAGGCAAAGAACTTGGCAGGATGTAATATTGAGCCAAAGGAGTTGTGCAATCCTAAGCGTCGAGGGTCAATAAAATGCTTTTGTAATGCTATGATATATGTGTCTAGAAATGATGCTGATCATTGGGTTATCACAAAGGTGGTACTTGAGCATAAAAACCATGACCCAAAGCCAAGTGATGCAAAGCTTGTGATGGAGTTTAGGATGAAGTCCTTCACTAGTTCTGTCGATAGGAGGGTGATGAATGACTACAATGCTGGTGTTCCTATGTCGAAGAGTCTTAATAGAATGGCAATTGAGAGGGGGGGGGGCTTTCATAATATGCCTTTCACCGAAACAAACATGCGTCATCATGTCAATGTGTATAGGAAGCTGAAGATGCAAGGTGGAGATGCCAAGGCTTTGGTTGCCTATTTTGACAAAATGCAGAAGGAAAATGTTAACTTTCTGCATGCTCACAGGTTAGACGAGGATGCGAAGTTGAAAGACATTGTTTGGGTTGATGCTCGAAGTAAGGCAACCTATAAAGAATTTTTAGACGTGCTTTGCTTCGACACCACGTATTTGACTAATCTATATGCGTTAGTTACCTTTTGCTAACTTCGTTGGCGTAAATTATCATGGACAGACTATACTGCCAGGTTGTGCATTGATTTCCAACGAGGACTGTGACATTTTCGGTGGGTCTTTAGCAAGTGGCTAATGTTTATGGAAGGAAAGCAACCCGGCGAAATCTTGACTAATCAAGCCGCTGCCTTTCGTAAACCATTGGAGGAAGTTATGCCCGACGCAAAGCACCGTTGGTGCATATGGCACATCATGATGAAGTTGCCGCACAAGTTTGGCACACACGAAAAGTGAGTATTTATTCTATTTTGTTAATCTCCCTTATTGTGTTTGTTTTATTAATTATCTATTTTATTTTTTCTTTTAACCCCTACCTTGGACATGTGTGATATATTAGTTATGCAAATTTAAAGGAAGACTTGTTGGATATCGTCTATAATAGCCTCAATGAGCAGTCATTCACCTGTCGTTGGGAGAAGTTCGTTATCGACTATGGCTTGAAGGATGACGAATCGTTGGCTTACCTGTTTTCGGAACGCCATATGTGGGTTCCAGCTTTCATGACTGATCATTTTTGGACCGACATGCACTCCACTCAAAGGGTGGAAAGCACACACAACTTCTTTGATCAATTTGTTTCTAAGGACACGTTGTTGTGTGAGTTTGGTGAGCATTACACCATGGCGGTTGATAAACATATTTCTCAAGAGAAGGATGCTGATGAACTCGGATGGAAAATTAAGCCTCCTATGAAGAATTCAGGCTACAGCTTTGAGAAATTTTTTCATAAGATATACACACCAAACAAATTCCGAGAACTTCAGAGAGAATGTGAAAGGGTTAGTCACTCGAGTATAGAGGAACGTAAAGAGATTAATAGCTACGCTACCATGTATTTGATGGAGGATCAGATCTTGCATCTGAGAAAGAATTCCATAGAGCCCTTTATTAATGATGAACGCACCATGTACACAGTGACATTCAAGTCTGACATTGGCTTAGCTTTTTGTGATTGTAAGATGTTCGAAACCAATGACATCATTTGTAGGCATATCATTCGTGTCTTGGACAAACGACTTGTGAAGAAGCTCCCGAAKTTCTATATTTTCAGAAGATGGAGAAAAGATGTGGTTCGCAAGCACATGACTGTTAAGGTTCTCTGTGATGACCTTAAACGGGGTGCGAAGGTAGCACGCCGGGATCGTGTTTCTTTTTCGCTTTGATTGTGTTGCTGATTTGTCAGAGAAGTCGAAGGGTAGAACTAAAATAGTCTTGAAAGGACTCGATAGAATTAAAGCAGAAGTGAAAGAACAAGCCGTTGAAGAGGCCAAAAAGTCAGAGAAGGTTGCTGGTACATCAGAAGCGGAGTCAAATAGAGCTGCACCGAAGGCAACTGCAGTAGTTGGTTCTTCTCAGATAGGTGGGTGCACTCCCCATTCCACTGGGCCCGAATCATAGTGCAGTAATGTGGATTTATCGGAAGCATGTTTCGTTAGTGGTATGGATGAAGTTCCAAATAAAGTCATCATCAAAGATCCAAAAATCCCCAAAAAACGTGGTCGACCAAGAACAACCCGTTTCAAGTCCGCATTGGAAATGCGTTACAAGAATTTGAAGAAGCCTACTGTTTCAAAAAAGTAAAATAAAAAAGGGGAACCTGCAGATCCCAACACTACAAAGAAAAGGAAAGCGGGCCAGATGGAGGACAAGAAGAAGGGTAAGTCGGACAAAAAAAAAGGTAAATGTGAGGGTAACGCTGACGACAATCTGGGAGTGAGGCATGTGGACATGGTGAAGAGTAAGTCCAAAGAGATATCAACTAGTAGTGGTGGACTCTAAGCAAAGGCAAAAACAAAGAGCGACACGGAGATATTACAGGTTATCTCTTGCTTGTGGTCTGATTTGTTTTATGTCGTGTCACCTGAAATTATAAACTAATTGTATCTACTACATTTGAATTATAGGGATCTTCTAATGCACAAAGCAAGGGCACTCAGCCATCGAAAGAGACGGTTAAGAGGAGGAAAAGTGTATCTTTCGTTGATGATTGAGGTGATTATGTAGTGTATATATATATTTTTTTATTTTGGTACATAGCAGTTGCATCATTTCAGTGGGTTACATTCAAWTGGTTGTTTTACTATCTTAGATTTGGTCACATTCACAAATACCAGTGCAAATTTCATCCTTTAAGGTCAATAATTAAGTTTTAGTGAATCAATCCTAAAAAAATATAAATAAAAGATGGTAGAAAAAACTTAAAAAATAAATTTAAACATCTAATAGTCATTAAGCATTCAATAATTAAAATAACATCCAAGATTTAAGCATTAAAATCTAGCGTTACAATTAAGCACTGATTTATACAAGTAAATGAAGAGTATGCATACGTTACTAAATTTGGCATAACAAACATTCAACCTTCTTCGTGTTAAATTCCCCAAAGAATTCCCAATGTTGCTCCTCTGACCCTGGAGTGTGGTGACAAATGTTTGAGTATGCAAATTCAATTTTGTTGTTTAATATCTTGCTAACCAAAATCTCTGTGAAATCACAATTGTTGATCATAATCTGTTTGAGACGAAGAGTGTAATATATCAACAAACCTTCTTTGGCGATTTTTACAAGCAAGAACAACCCATTCACTTTGCCTTCATGGTAATCTAACACCCCTTTCAAATAGTTCATGAACTTCTCATGATCAATGATATCAATATGCTGCTCGGATAAATAGTCGTTCGCTAGCCCAATAAGGCCATTCTTAACTCCTTCAATATCACCATCCAAGAAAAACTTCTTCAAAGAATCAAGAAATTCTACAAATGCAAGGAAGGTAGGTGTGTCATGTTCAGCCATTGGGGAAACTGAAATTGTATAAGAAACTGATTGGTTTTTTTTTATTTTGATGCAAAGTGAAACACAATTAACTGATATATATATATACACACCAAAGAAACTGAACGGACATGTTTTTTTTTAAAAAAAAATAAATAAATAATAAAACCTCTCAATCGACACCTTTTGCTTCCCTAACATTTAATTAAACTAATCTAATGTATGTATACAAAGTATATGGTTTTTATTCCATTGGCCTGCAGAAGACACTGATTGCACTACGGTACGACAACCACCATGTATAGAAACTGCTTCTAAATTCATTTTATTGGAATTGGAAGGGGTGACGTAAAATAGCCTGATAGTCGTGCGAAAAAGAATGGTCAGGAATAGTGATCGGGACGTGAAATCTTGTGATCTGAAGGCGAAGAACAAACTGACCTTGTTACGGTATTGGTGTTATTTGTTTGTAGACTTGGTCTGTCCAACTTGATTTTGTGAAAAAAAATTGTAATGTTAGCATTGTTATTTAGAAGTAGACATATTTGCTCTTAAACCCTTGCACATTAGTTCTTTGTTGAAGACTTTTTAGGTTGTGTAGACAGGCTCATATCTGGCCCAGGGCAACCGGGCCAACTGACCAGGGCCCCCAAGTCAGAACCCTAAAGTAACTGCGTAGTAGATATACTGGGTAAATTATTACATGCAATCCCCCTACCTTGCAATATACGACCCCCTCCAATCTTGTTTAGGTTTTGTTTTTTAATTAAATTAACTTTATTAAAAAAAAGAAATCCCGTGATTCATGCCCCCCCCCCCCTAATCTAGTCTAGGTTTTATTTTTTAATTAAAATATCTTAATTTAATAATAAATAAAATTCCTTTTTGCCTACATTATCTTTTTTGGGAGCCTATTAAGTTGTCAATATAAAAAAATCCAAATATCTCAATTTTATTTTATTTAAAAAAACCAGAATTTGTTCTCACGTCCTATTTAACATGACAAATCAAATATATATTCTTATACCCTATTAAAATTACATATAGTCGGTATCTTTCATATGAGTAACAAATTAATTGTGACCTCCAAAAATTTTTGGCACAAAGAGACATTGTGACATGATTGTATTTTATCAACAGCCAACCAATTCAGGTAGTCTGAGTTGAGGATTAGTAAAAAGGCGGCTCAAAGCCTCAAAAGATGCACAAGGCATGTAGGACAAGAAGGAAATAAGAATTTAAAAAGGACCAGGAAAAAAGGCAGATTAAACAAAAAACATAAACTAAGGAAAATAATAAAATAAAAAAAACCCTAAGAATACTGTGGCAGAAAAAAAAGAAAATGGAGTTGGGAAGAAACCGAGAAATTAAATAATACCAAGAAATGGAACATGTATACCCAATTAACCATAATGTTTTTATGGGTATATTGGTTTTTATGGGGATTGTAATTCTTTTATAAATAAGTAAATCAGATTATTTTTTTTAGTAGTGAGCCACTATACATTTTCTGGCTCAACTATTAAACAAGTCTTGATCGAACAAAATTTTCTGCCTCGATTGTTAAACAATCCTTGCTCGACCAAAATAYTATTCGACTCGTTCAAGTTCTTTAATACGCATGTCCATAATGATATCATACTCGTTTATATATAGCCCATTAGACTTTGAGTTTCAAAATACTATCAATCATTTAGATGCTCGAAATCTATAYCTTTTTTAATAGATATGKAAAAWTTTTCGGCGAAATTATATATTTTCAATTATTTTMGGTTTAAATTTGCACAAAAATGTATATAAACAAAGCTCAGTCAACCAAATGCTTGTTTAGATGTAAGCTAGTCGCGCACGAACTCGAGCTCGAGCTCGAATATGTAAACGAGCAAGCTCCAGTCAAGATTAGTTGTTAATATTTTCGATTATATGCTTGTTTCTGTTATTAAGTATGTCATCATTAGTTGTTTTATAAATTAATTTTATGAAACAACTAATAAAACTAATAAATTACATATCTATCATTTCATTTAAGTATTCGTAATAAGATTATAGTAAAGCAACCCTGAACCCCATACTTATTTTACCACCACCCTAAAAACATTTGAAACAATGGTTGCACTATGATCAGTGGCGGATCCACGCCGGGTTCAACCAGATTCATTGAACTCKCAGATTTTCTAGAAAAATCGATCCGATTTTTTATTTTTTGAAAAAAATCAATAATAAAAATAGAACAAAAGAAAAATGCATTCAACTAAATAAAATAACTCTCCTTTGTCACAGTTGGTAGGTTACTTGTGATGCAGGGGCCCATATCCCGGAAAGGAGTTAGTGTAGGGATCGAATCCCCTTTTAAACTCCTTTCCATTCTTAATTTTTTTGGGTCATTCCTTTTCARTCTTACTCGTAATTTTATTGGGTCGGTCCTTTTCATTCTTTATTTTTTTGGGTAATTCCTTTTCATTTTTTTGTCATTCTTTTTCATTCTTATTTTTTTGGGTTATTCCTTTTCATGATTTTTCYTTTGCTTGTTTGTTTAAAATTATGAACTTATGTATTGTATTTCATGGTATTTGAATGTCCGTTGTAATTCAAATTTCAACTTATGTATTGATTTTTTAATTTTCAAATTACCCGTTCTAATCCGGATGAAAAAAATTTAAATCTAGATACGCCACTGACCGTGATTATGTATTTTTGGATTCGTCGAGCACTTTGTCTGATTTGAAATTGTTTTTTGGATTTTTGTTTGTCTGTTTTGTGTATGTATTGTTTGTATGCAAGTCAGCCCAAAAAAAAAATAATGAATCAGAAAAGTAATCCAAACACATTTTTATTAGATAATCAACATCTGCCTTATTACATTAGCTTCCATTAGTCAAGGATCACAACCAAAATACATCCACATTACATCCAATTAACCAACTAATTCGTCAATTAATACCCTAAAAACCAACAACCATCCTTACAATTAAAACCAAAATACATCCAACTACTAGCCTAATCCACCAAGTAGCACGAAACGTAACAAGATTAGTTCAACATATCAACTTGAAAACAACAACAGCAATCAGAACAACAACCAAGGCATCAACTTTCCCCCCGAAACGAGTCTCAATTTTCTCAAACTTGCTGTTTGTGGTAGCTTCAACGGACTCCAACTTTGCATTCACTAGCTCAAGCTCTGCTTTCAAGTACTTGCTCTCCTGAATTATCTTGTTGGTGAATTCTCTCTACCATTGAGTCAGGGGAGGATCAACCCATTTCCAATAGCTGCAACCCAACTTGCAATTGCCCTCAACCTCATTATCCTTGTCAAGCATCAACTTGCATTTCAAGAACCTCCTACTAGGATTCCTCTCCYTGAAGGACACAAAAWGGCCAACYGGAATACCAKACTTGCATCTCCCATTTGGCAGCACAATTCCACCACCACCACCACCGTTGTACTCGCTTGAGGGCGACATTGCTGCTGCAAAAAAAAAAACAATTAATTAGGTTACTCTGTAATTAAATTGAAAAGAAATTGAACAATTCAAGAAAATGAAAGGAAAAATTAATAAACCTTGCAAATGAAAAAAAACGGAAAAGAAAGAAATTGGAACAAACAAAGAAAGATAAAAGAGATGGAGAAGTGAAGTGATGTTTGTGGTTGGTAGGTGTTTTAGATGTTAGGGTAAAGGTATTGAATAAGTGAAAAATTGAAAAAAATAATGCCAAGTAATGCCAAGTGTCACACAATTCGGAATAGGAAAGGTAAGATGTCAGAGGGATAATTCTTCAAGGATTGTTCGACTTTAAAGTTCAAGGTAAGATTTCCGAACGGTTCATCTTCATTTGTTTCATTGTAGTAAGACTTTTTGATATTTTACTATTATTTTATCTACACATTCAAACCTACAATATTTCTAGTTTGTTGTTTATGAATTGCAAGTTTCACATCTTTCGGGGTTTCAAACACRAGTTTTACACGTTTTTCAAAACTAAAAAATTAAATTGGGTTATGCAAACAAACGGACCAAATTCATTAGTGGTGAACTGGTGACTTAATGTCTCAGAAGACCCTTCATTCYTCCCCTGTTGTAAATTGTAATGAAACTTAATAATATATCAGTTCACACAAAAACCTRTCATTAATTTTTATTCCTTACAAAGTTTTTCTGCYTCCTCCTCTTGCTATTCCTCACAACCTACAATGAGTCTCAACGACAACTATGAAGCAACGGCTGAGGAAGCSCAATCGGGACAAATTATTCGGGCCGGTGAAGTGGAACCTATTCCGCTGGCCGTTAAGTTCCCGACCACCAAAAGTAGAAAGAAATCCGTACACAACAAAGAGGTTAAGAGATCAGGTCCCTCCGCCAACACCAGATCTCAGACCAAGACTCCAGGAAAAGGTTAAAAAAATGAATTATATTGTTTGTGAGTCATTGTTTGTGTTTGTTTAATCTGGTTGCTGTGGATTTTGGACCTTTTGCTTTGATTTTAATCTGGTTCAATGATAATTTTGGTTAAATGATTAACTTGGTAAACATGCTTTGTTTTTAAAGTTTATTTTTTTCAAAAGAGTTTCCCCGGTTTTTAATGAATTTTATTGTTTGTGAATCATTGTTTGTGTTTAATCTGGTTGACTGTGAATTTTGGACCTTTTGCTTTGATTTTAATCCCGGGTCAATGATTATTTGGGTTGAATGATTAATTTGGWAAAAAATGATGTAATAGAATAATTTTTTTTTGGGTAAGATTTTRCGTGTTTTAAAATGAATTTTATTGTTTGTGACTTGTTGTTTTTTTTWWWAAATTTGGCTGACTGTGAATTTTGGACCRAGTGCTCTGATTTAAATCAAGTTCCATGGTAATTGTGGTTGAATGATTAATTTGGTAAACTTGCTTTGATTTTAATCAAATATATGAGTTTGTTAAACTTCGTCAAWTTTTTTTTCATTTTGTAAATTCTAACGTTTAAGAAAATATATCCATTCATAAATGAAAGTACAAWTTCCATAAGGGTAGTATAGAGTGCAAAATTTACTGATTCTTATAGATCACAAACGAATGGTTTAGACTAAAATAAGATTGCAATCTAAATTAGGTCCAAAAAAAATTGCACTTTAAACAATGTTAGTACTTTTGGTTGAACACGATTGACGTTGTTTTGTCGGTGATCCGTTTTCAGGGATACTYGAATAAAAGGCACTTGATGATCGGGACAGTAGTTCGTTGCAAGTACCTCAATTTGTTCACCGTAGAACTTACTTATTTAGTGTATTTAGTGATCATAGACCTTTCGMCGTACTATTTCATTATGCTACCTTCCTCGTATTGTAATGAATAATTATCAAAGTTTCTCATAGACTAACTTCATTGTCGTATTTAAATTCCATTATCCTATTACATTCCTGTATTTAATTTTCATTGTCGTATTTAATTTCATTGTCGTATTTAAATTTCATATTAAGTGTGTTTACATCAATTGAGTAATTTAATTGGTTTCATACTTTCATTCTTAGCAATCAATTGCAGCTTGCAGTCATGCCAAGAAATTACTGGTTACCCTAAAAAATGGTCTTGGCAGCAAAAACGGATACAAACATCGAGCTAAAGTCGTGTGAAACATAATAAAGAAAATAGATGTTCTCCACACCAAAAGCTACTACACCAAAAGGTTTAACTAAGGGTATTGCGGTTGATAGGTTGACTCAATCGATCYATCAACGTGCAATTAAACACCACCACACAAGTGAGTCAACGGACGACACATAATTTACTCAAAAGTATCAACCACACTCAATTCAGCCTAGGGAGCTCTCCGATCCTCCCTCAGTAAGTGTCGCTAATGTTCGCTTTCCGAAAGAATTCTTGGGGTAGAGTGCTACGAACAGTTTGCTACCATTAGTGACTGTGATGGTCGGAAATGAAACCAATACGAGGGAGTTTGGTTGCCTGAAAAGTAGATAGAAGGAGCCATGTGGTTACCTGGTCTGTGGTACACACATGGTCGCATCCAATTTGATACGTTGGACCTTCAATGTCCTTGATATGAAGAAGTTTGAAGTGGTATTGGTATTGAAAGTGGGATCCTAGTAAATGTAACAAATCTTAAGTGACCATCATTTACTTTAAAGCAAGTACTATTAATAAGATTAGAATGATGGTCCAACGTCAAGTAATAATCACACTTTGCTTCCACTTAGATTTTGATGGTCCAACTTCAGATATAACATCAGATATAGTAAGGTACAAACAAATGGGTAGTCATACTTAATGAGGGACAAATAAGCAGGCATGTGAAGAAAGCAAAATCCATGGTACACCATTTTATTTAGCTTTTCTTTCTCCTAATTACTCAAATATAATCACCCACTTCTTAATAATTAATCAATTTAATCACCTACTTCTAAATAGATATCTAATTTAATCACCAGACTTCTAATAATTATCCAATTAATCAGCTACTCTTAATAATTATCCAAATATCCATAATTCATCATTATTTATTTAATAAAAAGATATAACATATATAATATAAATATTGGCTAAATTGATTGAACCCAGATGTACATATATATATATAAAGATAAATGAACATATAAATATAATTGATTACCAAATCCCATAATGAAGGAATAAATATAATTAATTACCAAATATAAATGATTGCTTATCAGTCCAACGTTAACCGAACATATAAACTTAATTAATTACCAAATAGGCAAATATATATGATTGTCCAACGTTAACTGAACATATAAATCTTAAGCAAATTCTGCATACTAAAATGAACATGTAAATATTCCAAAAGTGAGCATGCACATACCAATTGCAATTAAACTAAAACAGGAGAACAATTAGGCAGACACATTAATTGCACAAAAACAGAATTTCAGGTGAATAATACCTAGATCTATTCAGTTAGGAGAATTTAATTTGTCGGACATTAATTGCACATAAAAAAATTCCAAGCAAATAAGCAATTTGTTAAATGATACAATTAACCAACAAATGAAGTACAATTTCATCCGACCACACCAAGCATTCAACCTCATTAACCATATCATTWCAGAAAAAYTAGAGACAAACACAAAGCATCGAAAGACTTACTACACCCTTGGCTTTCAAGCATTCACTATCAGAAACCCCAAGCTCATCAGTAGTGGAATTAGGATCAATTTTTTTACCCAATCGCATCAGAAGGATCTCATCAGGGGTGGAATCCACTCTACTGGAGTAATCCAAGTACACACGCCTGAAGCTCTCATGTTGGGTCATATTGTATACAACACCCTCATCTTCGAGTTCCCCAGAAGAGATGGTAAGAGAGATCATGAGATTGAACTCCGTGGAGTCTTCAGTTTGAACCACAATGTCGTCCACACTCTGTTGCTTTAAAGAAGGTGAATCCTTGATGAGAGTCCTGSCATGAGGACTTAGTTCAGCCACAACTTTACCTATGACCTTCTCCAGCTTAGAGACCTTCAGTTTCAGCACARCCACCTCTTGTTGAAGTTCACTCTCCTTCTGACTTGGGGAATTGTTAGAAGTACCAACTCACTGGGCAGTAGCAAAGTCCATGGATCTACGTAGTTGGCTATGGACAACCTTCAACAAAACATCACGACGCAATGCCTTTCTCTTCTTTGGCGATGTAGAAGGGTGGATAGTCACTACATTTTTAGATGGAGGGCTCCTACTGTCCTCAGATGGGGCTTCATTTCGGTTAGCAGACATTTTGGTGTGATCTGCTTGYGGTATGGTAGGGTTTGATGAAGGAATAAGAAGGAGACGGAGAATGGAAAGGTGGCTGAATAGAGAGCCCTTCTGTTTTATATAGTTAGGGTTTTGGCGGTGAGCCGAGCTGGGGTGTCACAAGATTTAGGTTTAGTTTAAGATGGAGTTTAATCTTGTTCACTAACGCCTTAATTCTTTCATAATCATGAAGTTTACAATTGTCTCTCCCCTTTTAACTCCCCTGCCGTACAATGGAGTACAGTTTTATTCTGCGTGTCAATTTATTAATTAATCCACGTGTGCAGTAGTGGAAGTCATTATACACTCCCGTACATGTTAATTTGGTGGGTCATTGTTTTGTTTTTGTTGAGTTGAAAAAATCTCCAGCCCATTGAAGTTACTTTCATAACCAACATATAAACCGACCCAAACAAAACTCCTCACAATTACTAAATTCCCTATACTACCCCTTTCACTTTTACATACACAAAAAGGAGAAAGTTGGTGGATTTTTAGGGGGAAAGTTATATCCACGTGCTGACCCCCATACCACACGATGCAAAGAAAGATCTAGGGATTTTCTACAGTGTACCCTTGGAAATTTGCYTTTTCTACAATATACCCTCATTTTTTTGTCCTCTCTATTGTACCCTTAAATTTTACAACCTTTCCACATTATAACCTTAACCATGTATGGTTATATTTAATTTTTAAAAAATAAAAAAAAACAAAAACTTAATAAATAAACAAAACAACCACCCACCCCACCCTTACTCCTCCCTAAACCACCACCAACCATCATCATCTACCATTGTTGCCGCCTCTAACCAACGCACACCGCCGCCCAGCATACTCGCGAATTGCCGCCCAGCACCCTCGCGCAACCACCGCCCAACACCTTCTCCCTCTGCGAACCATCCCACCTCGAACCTCACCCAATCGAACCACCCACTACCCCAACCCAACAAAACCCCAGCCCTTCCTCACAAACAAACCCCACCCTCGAACCCCCACCCAATCGAACCCAATTCGCAACCCTTACCCTGCTCGATTCCTAATTTCACAATTCACAAACCTAAGCTAATTCAAAAATCGCAATTGAAAACAGTTTTTGCAATTCAATTAAAAAGTAATCGAAAGCTATAAGATAATTTTCAAATTAATTTTAGAGAGTTTGGAAGTTATTAGGGGTTTTGAGTTGATTTGGAGTTTCGATGGGTGTGTGCGTGGCGGGGGAGGGGGGATGTGGCAACGACAATGGTAGTGGGAGTGATCTGGTGGATCTTGCAGCGGAACGACGACGTTGAGTCGGTTGAGTCGGTGGGAGCAAGTGGCGGTGGAGAGGGTGCGTGGTGGGGTGGTGAGGGGGTTAGTTGTTTTTTTGTTTATATTTTATTTTTCAAAAAATTAAAATTAACCTTAGTTAAACCTAGTATGTTAAAATTAAATCATTAAGGTGATAATGTGAAGGTTTTCAAAATGAGGGTATTAATATAGGGGTCAAAAACAAACGGGTTATTGTACAAAACCGCAAATTTCTACAGGTACACATGTAGAAATCCAAACAAATCTTAAAAGTAGGGTTTCAATCCTTAAATGATTGTCTCGGCCAATCAGAAATGCCCCATCAAAGGAAGGCCATGGGTCGAGCTTCTTTACACCTTAGCAACAACATCCACCATTTCATTGCTGCAAACATCTTTACAATCCAATGGCCCACATGGCTATCGATCATGAACTGTCCTTTTATGTTTATTGTGAGTGTCTTAGAGCCTCAAATATCTTCTTTGGCTTGTTTGTGATTTGTATGTATTAGTTGTGATCAGTAGTTACCGTAGATTACATCTATTTAATAATTAATTATGGGATTTTATTTGTAATCTTTGTAACTAGCTTAAGTTAAGAAAAAAGGCAAAAATTAAATTTTTTTTATAAATCAACAACTAAAAAATGCATCCATAAATAATACAAATCTTATTATGTCCTTCAGAAATTACGAAACTAAATTTATCTCTAAAAAACAAAGCTTAAAGATAGTATCTATTATAAAAAAAATATGATTGCGTTCGAGTGATGGTCTTTCGGTAATCCAAAATCGAAGCACTTGGTTGACGTGCAAAGACTTTGATTAGGAAGTCTTGAGTTTAGGTTTGAAACTAAGTGGACATTATCAACTTCAAACATACAGGTGTCTTGGTTAACTTACAGTCTCTATAGGCTTGGCTCGATGAATCGTCTTAGAAATGCAAAATCGAGAGATCTTGGATTGAGATGTTACAACTTGATAGAGTATGATGTTGTGTGATATAACTAAGTGGGTAATCAAATTCAGGACAGGTTCATTGGATAGAGACTAAATTCCGGGTTATGAGCGATTTGCATGATATCACACTAAATGATCTTACATAAAAATATCAAAGAGACTTTGATATTAGAGCATGCAAGACGATTAGATACTAGAAGTAATGGAGGTTTGTGTATTTAAAACTAGCTAGTGGAATAATCCAACTTCAGCATACAATGATTCTTTGTTACACATTTAGATTCCATTTAGAAACGAAAATTGGGCACAAATCGATATATAATGGTCTGTAGAATCAAAAATCCGAGAGAGCTTTGATGAGATGCAAGACTTGATAGAGTATGAGTCTAGTGTTTGGAAAAAGCTAGTGAGGTAATACAACTTTGGATGCAGGTGTGTTGCTATACGTTTAGAATTTCTTGAAGGACGAATTCGGCTCGAATTTATATGTCTAGAAATCAAAATCATAACCTCTGATTTGAGATGCAAAGACTTGATTAGAAGTATGATGTTTAGTGTTTGAAACTAAGGCTAGTGGAGTAATCCAAATTCAGCATATGCACGTGTCTTCGGTTAAATTTAGATCCTATTTAGGGCAATTGGGCTTGATAATGGTCTTAGCAAACAAAATCGAGAGAGCTTTGATTTGAGATATAATTGATTAGAAGTTTGAGGTTTTGTGTTTGAAACTAGTGGAGTAACAACTTTAGGATACAACTGTCTTGTTAAACATAGATCCTGTTTAGGGCATTTGAATTGGGCTCGATTTATTGTCTTAGAAATCAAAATCAAGAAATCTTTGATTAGAGATGCAAAGACTTGATTAGAAGTARGAGGTTTAGTGTTTGAAACTAGTGCATTTATCAACTTTAGGATTTAGGTGTCTTGGTTAACTTAGATTCCTATAAGGGCGATTGGCCTCGATTAATCGACTTAGAAATCAAAATCGAGAGATCMTTGATTTAAGATGCAAATAGTTGATTAGAAGTATGAGGTTTAGTGTTTAAACCTAGCTAGTGGAGTAATCAACTTCGGGATGCAGGTGTATTGATATACTTAGATCTGTTTAGGGCGATTGGGCTCGATTTATTGTCTTAGTAATCAAAATCAAGATAGCTCTAATTTGAGATGCAAAGACTTGTTTAGAAGTATGAGGTTTAGTGTTTGAAACTAGCTAGTGGAGTGATCGAACTTCATCATACACGTGTCTTGGTAAATTTAGATACCTTTTAGGGCGATTGGGCTCGWTTAATGGTCTTAGAAATCAAAAACGAGAGAGCTTTGATTTTAGATATAATTGATTAGAAGTATGAGGTTTTGTGTTTGAAACTAGTGGAGTAATCAACTTCAGGATACAACTGTCTTGTTAAACTTAATTAGATTCCGTTTAGGGCGATTGTATTGGGCTCGATTTATTGTCTTAGAAATCACAAATCAAGAAATCTTTGATTTGAAATGCAAAGACTTGATTAGAAGTATGAGATTTAGTGTTTGAAACTAGTGCGTTAATTTATCAACTTCTGTGATCCGGACYTCTTGGTAAACTTAGATTCCGTTAAGGCCGATTKGGCTCSATTAATGGTCTTAGAAAACAAAATCGAGAGAGCTTTGATTTCAGATGCAAATACTTGATTAGAAGTAGGAGGTTTAGTGTTTMAAACTAGTGGTATAATCAACTTCAGGATGCAGGMGTCTTTGTATACTTAGATTCCGTTTAGGGCGATTGGGCTCGATTTATTGTCTTAGAAATCAAAATCGAGAGAGCTTRGATTTGAGATATAATTGATTAGAAGTATGAGGTTTTGTGTTTGAAACTAGTAGAGTAATCAACTTCAAGATACAACTGTCTTGCTAAACTTAATTAGATTATGTTTAGGGCGATTGAATTGGGCTCGATTTATTYTCTTAGAAATCACAAATCAAGAAATCTTTTATTTGAGATGCAAAGACTTGATTAAAAGTATGAGGTTTATTGTTTGAAACTAGTGCGTTAATTTATCAACTTCTGTGATCCGGGTGTCTTGGTAAACTTAGATTCCTTTAAGGGCGATTGGGCTCGATTAATGGTCTTAGAAATCAAAATCGAGAGAGCTTTGATTTCAGATGCAAATACTTGATTAGAAGTATGAGGTTTAGTGTTTGAAACTAGTGGAGTAATTAACTTCGGGATGCAAATGTCTTGGTATACTTAGATTCCGTTTAGGGCGATTGGGCTCAATTTATTGTCTTAGAAATCAAAAACAAGAGAGCTCTGATTTGAGATGCAAAGACTTGATTAGAAGTATGAGGTTTAGTGTTTGAAACTAGTGCGTTAATTTATCAACTTCTGTMATCCGAGTGTCATGGTAAACTTAGATTCCTTTAAGGGCAATTGGGCTCGATTTATGGTCTTAYAAATTAAAATCGAGAGAGCTTCGATTTGCYATGCAAAGACTTGATTAGAAAGATTAGTTTTAGTGTTTGAAAATAGRTAGTGGAGTAATCCAACTTCAGCATAATGGTGTTTTGGTAAATTTATTAGATTRCTTTTAGGACGATTGGGCTCGATTAATGGTCCCACAAACTAACAACAACCACAAATATCGATTTGGATTTAATCATGGGGGATTGGGTTTGAGTTATGGATTTATCGATTTAGATAGACAGTTGTATCATGAACAACAACCACTTCCACTTCCACGCGAAGTCTGTACTATAAGCTATTACGAGTATATWAATTAATGTTTATTCATTATACGGTAGTTATTTTATATATTAAATAATAATTATAATTTTATCTATTTAATTTAATATTATTTTTTTGTGACTGGTAATTATATGGTAAATTGACGAACTTTATCTACCGATGTACATGAAAAATTATTTAAATTTAATGACTTATTTTTAGTTTTTGTATCGACAAAATTATTATTATTGTATTGACTTTTTAAATTGCTAAGGGTGGATGCCATATAGTCAACGTACGTATTCAATATTTTTATGCGAACTAATAAATCGAACATAATAATCGATGGCGTATAGATCCAWAACAGCTTTGGGATAAAATGGCCAATGTCTATTTTAAATGGTGTCAAGGCATTAGGCATATCAATATGGTGTCCAAAGAGAAAATATGATGTTTGACAAACATCAAAGATCCCA
>SNQN01000107.1:52037-77905 GCA_008642245.1 Bassia scoparia
GTTTGCAGGGGAATTTGACAAGCTACTCAGGGCTTTGAATTCTTCTGATTAGTTGTTTGGGTAAGAGGTCGAGCTAACAACGTTAAACAAGCGCTTTGCGGGAGGCAACCCGTAGTTTATTGTTTTTTAGAGTAGTTTTTAGATTAGTAATAGCGTAGTGTGGTTGTTTTGGTGAGAGAGTGTGAGAGACTGATGATTGTTGCTAWGTGTGCAGGAAAACATGTGAAAACGAGCAAGGAGAAAATTAGCAAGATGTCGAGCAACCTTGTTTCCATTTTGTTTTGTACGCATTACCTTGACTGTCCAATCCTTATCCAGTAGAAGAAGAATGTCATGAATGATAGGTCCAAGAACACTGTGCCTYTGTTCTTGAGCATTATCAACCCTAGACATTGCTTGCTCAACATCTGCCTCGAGTTCAATATGAGTGAATGAGTATTGGTGTGCAAGAAGAAGACCGCTTCTGAGAGTAATCAGGTCAGCTGCCAAGGAATTGACTCCAATAAATTTATGGGAAAATCCCACAAACCATGAACCATCACATCTCCTTATCACACCGCCTCCTCCAGCAAACCCACTCCCAATCATTGAAACATCAACATTTAACTTCACATAGCCATCAGAAGGAGGCTTCTAGTTAACCAATGTAGTATCACTAGTTCACTACCATGGAACACATTACAACAAGATATGTAATCAACATTAAATCTATGAAAAATAAGATCTATATCACATCTCAATAAGATTTTCCTAGGTCTAATACAGGTTCATACAAGCAGGTTCATACAAAAGTCAGCAACTATTTTGAGGATAACAACAGGTTCATACAAGCATATGTTACAAAAGTTATAATAACTAAATTGACATGTTTAAGAAAAGGTTCTATTGAAAAAATAGATGCAAAACATATGCATACTTGATTGAAAAGTCTAATATCAGTTTTAAGAAAAGGCTTGATTCTAATGGCTGGTAATTTTGGAATAAGCTTGTCAATTGAATTCCAGAATCCAATTGGCTGGAAATCAGTTATAGAATCTGAATTCCTTTTTTAGATATTAAAATAAAACAAGTGCTATTAATATGAAATAGATAAGATCCTTTGCTGAAACAATTGGAAATAAAAGAATGTAGCAAAAGAAATAGCTGATCCCAAAATCATTGATATAAAATAGTTGACATTTGGTGGGAGACATGACAAATCAGGGAAATTTACCTTCTTTCAAATGTATATATAGAAAGGTAAAGTTAAGATTTGTCTATATCCCACAGGGGCATTCAAGAAGTAATGAAAGATGAGAGGGCAGAGCACGCATAGATGGGAGGGAACAACCATGTGCTTTAAGGTTGTTGGGTCAATTTCCCAAAACCCACCAATTGCTCAAGATTACAATATGTGTTTTTCCCCCACTRRAAACTGCCATAAAAACCTTATTCTAAGTGTCTACCAAATTTTTTAAAACTTATTTGCCCGCGCATAAAACAACCAGCATATGAAATCCAGTTTGAAATGAAATKCTCMATARAAAAGCTAACTTTCCTTGCATCTTTGACAATAATTCATTTTGCCAAAACCTTATTCATTGAAACAAAAAGGGGGAAGTGATTACCTCTGCATCGTTAAATATCTATCTAATGAGACCAGGCTGGGCATTTGTCCATGTAAACAGATTACCTCGAAAAGCCAGATCTGTAAGACTTGAACATTCCATCAAAGAGGAGTAGTTTCCAGATTTTACTTCGTTCACGGCACCTAACAAAAGCTAACAGATAGAGAAAGGAGGTAGGAGGTAAGTTTGAAGACAAGTGCCTCCACATAATTTATTATCAAACAGAATTAGAGCATAGAAATGGATACCTTGTAACAGTCCTTTCCTTCTTAATTTGGAGAGAACTTAAACAAACCCATAAATAGCGGAACCCCTTTCATAATATTCCAATAATTCAAATCGGATTTTCTTCCACATTACCCAAATTTCCCACGACCACATCCACTACTGCAATAGCTGTGATTGGTATGCTCAAAATAGTAATTGCTCGGTCGGAAGAATATCAGCTTTTGTCTCCTAGAAAGATTGAAAATGAATGGATGATTCGGTGTCAAATTAATCTGTGCATGTGGGATAAACGGTACTAGAGGCCAGCACCCGAACATTCCAAATCATAATCTCATATTAAATTTGGAAATTGTGTTGAAACAAGGGATTTTGCAATTCGTTCTGCTGATTTGGATTTCAATTTTGCAGCCAAATTTGTATTCGGAGACAGAAGAGCTTCCCATTCCTGAAATCCTCACCTCTCCACAATACCCCATGCCCAAAAGTCCTGATTTTGAATAGGGATGATCTGACTTGTGATTTCCAGGTTTTTGGCGGGTATTTGTAATAACTCAGTTTAAGTTGCATCCCCACATGCATTCATTCACACCACAAAAAGCTTTGGTGAGGTGTGTTTGGTTTTGACATGACATGATTGTGTGGAATAACAAAGGGAATTAGATTTTAGGTCTTTTGGAGGAGATAAAAGGTGTGGTGGCGGAGTAAGATGAAAAGAGTCGAAGACTGGGAGAGAGCTCGTGCCGTTTGAAGGGTGGTATAATGCAGAGGTGGTGATGGAAGTTCCATTGAAACATAAGTTGGAGGAAATAGGTTGGAATGCGAGCAATGGGATTCAACGTCGATATCCACTAAGGAGATGGTAAGGGGAAAAGAGATGTTGTGAAGGTCGAGATGCTTGAGGATGGTAGATTGATGGTGGGGTACTGGTGATAAAAGGTCGTGAAAATTGTGGCTGGAAGTGTTGATTTTGAGGGATTGGTAGTTGAGTGGATTTATGGTTGAATGCATGTGGTTGTGGTGGTCATAGAGGTTGAAGTTGGTTGGTGGTGGTGGTCTAGAAAGTGTTGATGCACTGGGAAATGTGTGGAAGGGATGTTGGTGTTGTTGAAAAATTCTGGTGCTGGAGTTGTGCAGATGGGGATTCGAAGAAATAATGGGGACGATATGGTATTTGTTGATGAATCATGGCGGATAAAGTGGTTTAGGACGAACAATCGGTGGTTGTGGAAGTTGGGTCGTGTGTGATGGTTGGTTTTCTTCTTGCATGTTGTTGTGTTCAACAAAAAAGTATTGAAGGATGATGTTGGAAAGAGGAGAAATCATATTTCGAAATATAAAGTGGAAGAGATGAAGAAGATGAACACACAAGAGTAATAAATAGTGTTTGGCTTTCATTTGACAAAATGGAGGCTCGCATTGAGAGTAAAGTGTTGGGCTTTTGATCTTGATGAAAATGAGAGCGTTAACTGCATGGCCCTCTGTTTTGTACAGGGATGAGCTGACCAAAGATGATGTCATGCTCTGCGTCTTGGAGAAGCCAATTGACACTCTTCCCAAAGCAAGCAAACGCTACGAAATTAAACATAAAAAAAGTTWAAAATCATCTTTTCTTTTACTTCATTTTCCATCTTCGTTTTTAAAACATTTTTTATTAACATGTAACATTCCTTTTTTTTCCATTTGATCTTCACTTTGTATTGCAAAATCCAATTCAATTGTTTCATATGATAACAATTGACGCAATTCCTTATTCTCAATAATTGTTTCATGTTTCATGATAATTGATATTCTAATTATTTATTATTTCATGTGTTTTATTACACTATATATATCYTGTCAGTTGTGAGCTAAAGAGATTAGTGTGTATTTCATGAATTAAGTAATWWGGTAACATAAATTTTTGCGATTTAATATTCCCAAAAATTTGATACTTAGACTACTTCACAAGCAATCTTCATGTAACAAATCTAAATCAATAATTACTAATATAAGTGTATTATTAATAAATCATCAATATAAACTACACAATATGTTTTTTGTGGTAATTGTTTAAGTAAGTAATAATAATACCAAGTTAGCAACAACGTGATGTCGAATTGATATAATTACTTTGGCTTACATATTTTGCAATTTTTTCTACTCATATTCATCCTTGATATTTGAAAGAAAGAACTTTTTAAAAAATTCCTCTATGCTTAGTAGTGCTAAAGGATTATGTATAGTTTATGGGGAAATGTGTTTCCTTGGGAAATTTGGCGACCCATCAGTACGAGTAGCCTTATGTGTCGAGTAACAACTTGTAATGGTAAGTCACTCTAATTTGGGACCCACACATGGGAAGAGTCACCAAACTCTTGCTGTTACGCATGCTCTTAACTTTGCATTTTAAGTCCTATTTGGATGATCTCTATTTCATTATAGACTATAATGGACCATGTCTCCCTTTCAAAAAAAAAATTAAAAAAATAATGGACCATGTTTAGAATAACATGGTTTGAAACTTTTGCCATCTATTCTTTTCTCAATGTAGATTCATCAAACATATTTACAATCAAACAATATGCACCTTAAATTGTGCTTGCTAGCACCACTCAACAGAAGTTGTTACAAATTTATTCATTCTTCATTAAATACAAAAAAGAGTGCTAATAAAATTAAGGKAATTAAATTAATTTAATAATAATTCTGACTAAGCAACAAAACATTAAAGATTAAAAAAGATAACTGATTTTTTTCACCTTAAATGAGAATAATTGTCTATTTGTCTTCATTTAATTGATTTTTTGTTCCTATTATATTACATTTTTATGATATCAGTAACTTTATTACTCCTACCCATATTATTTTCATTACACTCCCAACTAACCCATTCAATTACCCCACCCATATTATTCACCCAATTAAACCCCAAACTACCCAAAATGAATCTGACCATCTTCCTTTTCTTATTCTCTACAAACCCTAACACAACTTCTTTCCTCCGATTTCTTCATCCTTCTTTAAAATTCTAAATTTAACTTGTTCATCTTACTCAAATTCCACTGAATTCCTAATGATTTTTTTTTCAAATTTACTCTTAAGAATACGTATTTGAGTTCCTTTAACTTCTCTAAAAACCCTAATTTCTGGATRTAATCATGGTTGATCTGCGTCCTTTGGTAGATGCTTTAAACAAATGTAAAAATGAGAATGAGAGGAAAGTGGTGAATTTCTTTCTTGAGTTGTCCGAAGTTGGAGTTCCTTGAGATTTACTAAATTTTGTTATAAATGGTGGTACCGACAATCTTCTAGGCTTCGAAAGTGGTTCTGCTTTATGTGATACTTTGAATTCAATTCACGGGCTGTGTATGTTGGATTCAACGACAGAAAAAAAAAGAGGGTTAAACTGACACGGTCAGACAACATGGAGAAGATGGGTTGTAAAAAGGGGAAGGCGGGGAAAGAAAAGATTGCGGAGGGGATGAAGAGGATTTTACTAGATAAGGGAAAGAGAGTGAGGTTRGATAAGGAAAAACCGATGGTCAAGGAGAAGGGGAAGGGAGTGAAGGTTGAGAAGGAAAAGGAGATAGTTAAGGAAAAGGGAAAGCAAATAAAAATTGAAAAGGAAAAGGAAATGGTTAAAGAGAAAGGGAAGTGAGTGAGGGTTGAGAAGGCAAAGGGGATGGTTAAGGAGAAYGGGAAGGGAATAAGGGTTGAAAAGGATGAGACAATAAAAGAGATATGAGACAAAATTGGAGTTCYATTAATTGTCTGCTATCTTCCATCAATATAAAAGGCGGAAAGGGAGGTAGCTAGAGAGACTATTGAGAACYCTAGAAGGGTTGCGAGAGGCAAGAGGGTGGCTGAACAGAGGCGAAAACATGAATGCAAGAAGATGGAGAAGTAGTGGAAAGTGCATTCCGTGGACTAGAAAAGCTGGAGAACCATTGAGTCCAATGAAAGAGGATATTCCTGACGAAGACGACACTGACTCTTCTATCCAAATTCTTAGGGAGTTTATTCCTCCATTATACGATGGATCTTCTACGTTTGAAGATGTAACTGATGATGAGCTTCAACTTGAGATCCTTTTGTCTGATGATGACATCTCACCTCAAATCCTCATATCTGATGCTGATGTTCAGAGAACAAATGAAACACTTTTGTAGTCCATGGACAACAACCCTCCTCCCACCTATGATGAATTCCTATATTTTCCCTCTAAACCCTACTATGCCTTTTTTGCGTTTGATTGAAATTTGATAAATATGTTGTTGAGTTCTTCATTGTGTTTGTGTAATTGTTTGTTCGGTTGGCCATCGAGGGTAATTTCTAACATATCTACATGAGATACCAACTTAGTATATCATGTGGCAATTATAGTAATTTTTTGTAAGTTTCATTTAACATGCATGTGCTATTTGACTTAACCGGAACACTTATTACTCCCTAATTGTATCTATGGATGAATGATTATATGAACTGATAATTACATGAACTGATGAACATCAAATATGTTTACATTAACTGATTACATATTGATTATGACAGTTACCTATTGATTTTGGCAGCATGATGCATTGTTATTTGAGTAGTTTTGCCATAATGGATTATGACTTGAGAGACCTTTTTGTTTGTCCTCGATGATAATGTCAATTTATAGATGTTTTGTTATGTGCTATGKMACCTCTAATTGAGTTCCTTGTTGTCTTATGAACCCAAATGATGAAGGGAACACATCTCGACATTCTMTTGGCTATCCCATTGATAGATTGCCCTTAGCCTTGATCTGGTGATGCACTAATTGATGCATTCATACATCATGAGCAAGCCTGAGTTGAGCTGCCTTTCAAATAGGATCGTTTGAGGGTTTTTTTGTAGAATAATTCTATCAGATGGGTTATCACTTTCACTTAGACCCATACCTAATTGAGTCCCTAATTGTGTCCCTCCCACCGCTTTCCACAACATATTTCCAACAATTCCCTGACATTTTGCTCYTCGTTATGCACAAACAGAAGACCAATTCTGTTCGGTTAAACCAGCACAAGGATTTTACTTCCATGGCCCTCAACTAAAGACTGAAGTGACAGAATTACCCCTGGATATACTAACTTGCTATCTCATGTAGATATTGATTGTGGGAGTGTGGATGCATTGATAGTTGTTGTGCTATGAAACCAAATGATGAAAGAACTCAACTCAACACTGWTTTGGCTATTCCAATTATAGATTGCCCTTAGGCTAGCTCTGGTGATGCACTTGTTGATGCATTAATACACCATGAGCAGGCCTGAGTTCAGCAGCTTTTCAAATGGAATCCTTTGTGGAAATTTTTTGAGAAAGGCTCTATCTGATGGGTTGTAATCCACGYCTCCAATTTCCTAACGACCAAACCAAAATATAATTAAATTCAACTGTTATTAAACCCAATAAAAACCTTATTCAATGATAAAACCCCAATCACAATTGTGCTAATTGATTTTATGTATTGCAATGGCAGTCTATTGAATTGTTTCCCCATATAGCTTCTATGATGCCGCTTACATATTCTTTGGCTTTGTCAATTTCATTTTGATARAGGTTGTTCAAGTAACAAGGAGAAAAGGACTAGTGATTGATGATATTTTCCAGTTTCATGATAGTCAACTTCTTTTTTGGGTTTAAACTTTTTGAAGAATATCAATGGTMTTGAAGAGGAAAAAATAAGAGATAATTTATGGCATGAAATTAGGATTATATAATAATAGTGCATGACCTAATAATACTACTCTGCTGTAAATTTTTTGGACAATTAAAATTGTACTTTGTTTACATGAATCCTTGGCTATAGAATTTAAAGAAAATTGGTTGCCAATATTTTAACAACGTAATTGAAGTAATTTTAATTGTTTATTATATTTTGTGAATAATGTCCAAAATAAATTATTTACTTGTGTAATTATTTAAATTTGATAAATAAAATCGTAATTTTAAAATATATGTAACTAAATGTAATCATATTTTGATGTTACGCTTTTTTAAAACAATCCTATATTTATTTGTAAACTAATAATATCTCATCAATTACCCAAAATATGATCATCATGTCACCAAAATTATGACATTGATGTGTAGTTGGATTATAAACCAGATTATATTAAAATTAATATATACTACTTGGATGTATTGTTTGAATTTGTTTGCAATTTCATTTTTCGATTTTCAAAATGTGGCAGATAAAGAAAAGTTTAGGTACATCACCGGGTAAAAGAGGGGTGAAGCTAAACTCTTTCTAGGTCATTGACTAGAAGAGGTGGATAGAAACCAGTTGCACAAACCTTAGTAGGGCAACCACAAGCTGCCAATTTCAACCTTGCATACGTCTTCCTACTTCCATTGGATGTTTATGTGTTGGCATGTTGTTCACTAGCAGATATAACAATTACTTTCTCTCCAATTTCTATTGTATTATTTTTCAAAAATATTGACAAAATTTGAGTACTTGGGTGCTTGATTGAGTCATACATTCAGTTTACATGAATTTCACCAGTTTATATGAGGTTATTTAGAATTGGCTACCTGTTGGTTTTAGTCAGAATCTGTGATGTAATGGGCCATAAAATTCTCAAATTAATACATGTCATAAGGACTAATAACATGTTAYTTGACTGGTTTTTCCCCTTCTCAATTTTATTATCATAAAGTAGAACATTGTTCATGTGAAATTTATTTTTAATAAGAATAACTATATTAAATATTTTGTACCTCATGTTATCATTGTTCTTCACTGTACATAGTACTACATGGTTTGATGAGTATTCATTAATGTTGCAGAATGTCAGAATCTTCAAAAATGTACTAGTACTCACCCCAAACCATCTCCTTAACTGAAACTCAACCAACAATCCAGTTCATGGAACCAATCAATTTAGAARAAAGTGAAATAAACTTTGCTGAATTCCAGTACTTTTTCAAGATTGGGAAAAGAAAGTGGTGGTTGAAGAAGGAAGAAGTTCTCAAGCTTTTACTAACCCCTGCAGCCACGAACACTCGTCATTTCGGCAACCTCATGATGACAAACGGCAATGGGGATGACATACCAGCTCATTTGCAAAATTTGATGGACATGCAAGGCAGGGAGTCCCTTGAACATGTCATTACAAAACTTCATCATATCATGGAAGAATCAACTTCAGCAACTTATTTAATGAACAAGTTCTATGGTGAAATTTTTGATCCTTCCCCCGTTGTTCATTTCAACTTACCTCCTCACCCCATTGTCCTCAGTCCAGTTGACACTAAAATTGGAACTTTTGTTGATGCACTACAGGTATACACTATCAACACAAGAATTTCCTCGCTAGGTGTTGTTGTRAAACACGGATCAGAACCAGAAGACCCAACCAAAACTTGGTCGATGGTAAATTTCACTCCTCGCCTGATGCTAGGTGTGGGAATGTTGCCCGCTTTGGGTCGAATTGTTGTTTGGAATGCTAGGGGATTTTCCCGTCCCTCGTTGAAGGAAAACCTGGGAAAGATTTACCGGAAATACATCCTCTTTGTGCTTATCCTGACTGAGACAAGGGTCTCGAAAAGCTACTTTATCCGAATCTTCAAAAACTTGCAGCTGCACTGGATTGGGAAATTGATGAGGTGTTCTCACTTTCCGGAGGTGTAATTGTTCTGTAGGAGCAATGTAGGACTCATGTCGATATTTTGAAGTCCAATCCCAGTTTTGATCTCCGCTTTTAAGGTGACATTAGGGTAAACTCCACAACTAACAATTTAGTTAATTTATTTGTTGTTTTGTACTAAAGTTGATCGTATATTGATTCATGAGGGTGTGATTTTAAGATTAATACTTGGTTAGTTGATTATTCTTTTGAGAAAGTGTGATTTTAGCACAYAATAAATGAGCTATGAATTAATTYACATGAGTTTCGGTTTTGTTTGTTTGTGGTCTGCTGGTTAATGTAGTTTCTTAMATTTCTTTTAATAGTGCACTTTTAATATGTACTCATTTTCCAGGAAAATTTTGGCTGAACTAACATTTAGTGTTGGAGTGGCAGGGTTTAGGGCAATTTGAAGATATCGATCAAGACTAAGGGCAGATTCTACCGCGAATTAGTTCTTTGATGTACTATGATATAACTACTATTTCGGCAAGCACCCGAAAATGCTTTCCAATTTCTATAATAGAATCAAAGAAGCTACTATGACTTATTATGTGGAGTATATGTACCGAARTGCATTAATTATTCTAATTAAATATTGGTAATGGGCAAACAATTATAATCAGATTTTAGCATAACTTTGTTATGCTTTGTCAATCTCTAACAGAATAGCTGAAGTTTACAACTAATTGTTTTGACCAAAAGCAAGTCATGCCAACAAATGAAAGAGCTTTTAAGTCATTGTTGATGAATATATGATACAAACAAACAAATATTTTGTAGATTATTATTAATGACAATATGGTGAAAAAATAAAGAACTTTGTCTATCGTTCATGGTTTTCACGTTATGATAGCTCACCTAAAAATACATAACTGAAAAATGTTATCCTGATTATTATTGTCTCAACCAATTTCATTCATCATTGACAACAAATTATTTGAATGATTAAATTGTATCGTCATCCGATGGGTACTCAACGTCTCTTACGTCGTGGGGATGCTTCTCACCATAGGCCACATCAATTACCAGAACACAAATTGGAAAATCAGTTCCCAATAGAAATGGATTTCATAATAATATTGAACTTAAAAAATAAACTAGGACAATGGAATTTAATCATCAATAAAACACAGAGACATTTACTCACTGACCCCGAAACTTCAAAAATCCCCGTTGTCATTGACCCTGTCATCATCGCATGTCTTTTTCATCTCCACACTAGTCCACGCTTTTAAACGGGGCCGAGTGCCCCACGACACAGCATTTCGATCCAAACGATCCAAGTAGAAAATCTCCATGAAATTGTCCACATGATGCAAACAATCAAATTATAAAATCCCAAAAAATAATAATTAAAAAATGTTGACATTTGATAAGTAAAAAATAACATGTATATACAAGTATACCGCAAGGAATAAGGTACAACCTCCGCATCCTCCTGCAAAACCATCGGAATAAAACCTATCATCAAATCTCTTTGCACTGGCCATCAATTTTTCCAAAACTAGGGCATACCAATTGTACGATGTCGCATTGCTTGCACAACTCAATGTTGGCATCAATTCCTTTGGGAAACGAGTGCACTGTGTTGGGCACAAGACCATGTCTAAGGCGGCCATTAAGAATAACATCTTGAACTCCTCAGCCTCGTGGTCCTCAAACTTCGTTATCAATCTCTCAACAACGATTGGCGAAAGAGCAAACCCCTTCGTCTTAGCACTTWACCCGACCTAGCCTCAACACTAGTCCATACTTGCCCATATTTCTCTTGTAATGCAGAAACTTTTTAAGGGAATAATCAGAACCAAAGTGTCGTGGAACATGCCTCTCACCTTTGGGCACATGAAGAACCCGCCTTACTTGATTACATGTCAACCTATAACTCATTCCCCCAACAATTAAACGCTCATTAATAGGATCTATTCTAGTCATCAACCATAACAAAGTGAGCGGGGAAACTTCATTTCAACCAAAAATAAAAGGCTTCAAGAACCCATTTCACAAACCCAACCCCGACACTTTGCATCTAGCYATTCACAAATCWTCCCAAAGTATTCAACTTTGCAAATTACGTTTGGTGGCTGGACATACATTAATAGAAGAAATGAAAAATAATCATAAGATTGCAAAACATATCCTGCAAATAGTAAAAATACCAAACTCAAAAAATATTCAAAAAACCGTCAAAACTTACCCGTACCCGAGATTCACTTCTAACACGAATCACATCCCCTAGCACTTTCACAATACCCTCATTGGTAGAGAAACAATCCTTCAATAAAGGGACAGCAGTCAATGATATTTTACCACAACATTTGCGTCAAATTCCAACCAAAATCTAGTTTACAACTTTGGAAATGGGAGCAATTAAGGGAGCAACTATAATACCTAATATACTCTTTCATTGACAAGTCCCCCCCCCCCACTCCACGCTTCCTCTGGTACCAACATTAGAACACATCATTATCGTGGAACCAACCTTCTAAATGCAATGAACGTATAACACATCTATTACTTAATTACCTTACGCGTAACAATGTGATTCTCCAAACTAGTCTCCACAATGTCAGCTCRCCCATTTTAATGGCTATCAACCTGTCCTCCAAAAGGCAGGTTTAGGTCGAATGACTATCGTCTTCCACTGTTCTCCATCCAAATTGCAGAAAAGACACTGAGAGTTACATACAGAGTTCTTTAAATCAAAATTACATGGCTAAATGAAACTAAGACCATGTGCAGCCTTACAACCATGTAACCAACCTCCTAATAGCTAAATTAACAATWTATCGCTAAARAATACTTTTCTAATAAGTCTCCCATATTCAATCAATCACTATATCATTAGTGTACCAATACAGAGCTGCGTAACAGCCATGCAGTTGAACTTGCAACTGACAACAAAAGTTTGTAAATAACACTCCACAATTCTAGAATTACCCATTTACCTTTCATTTCCATATAATTTACTCCATTTATTTGATATAAGTAAAATTATAATCACCTATAAAATTGAATTTTGACCAAATACCTACCCATCTGTTACTACTCCTCAGATTTCTAACACAACATCCTCAATTTGTTCAGTCATCACAAGGTCAAACATATTGTAATTAATAASGACTGCAAATTCGACAAATTCAATAGCCAGCTAAAAAAAACCTCAACATTTATTGACTTACAAATTAAGAGAATTAGTTTAAGTGAGTTCTTAGTGTTTTACCAGAGTTTTCTTGTTATTTCCCTTTTAGTGCCTCCCAATGTGTTGTTTTAAGCTAAAGTTGTTTCAAGATGTCTTGCTAACTTTGATACAAGTTGTGCTTTGTAGCTTCGTTTTTGGTTTTCTAACTACTTCTTCGAGCCATATCTTTGTGCATGATTTGAATTTGCAAGTGATACTTGTTGCGTTGTAAAGTTGAGTTTGAGAGCTTTCTAAAGATATATTATAAGCTGAAATCCGAGCTCCGAGATGAATGTTATGGTTGGTCAAAGATAGAGCACTAGAGGCATTGACCAGAGGCAAAAGGAGTCACAAAATGCATAATGTCGAGCCTCCAGAGCATCCGCTCTGGAGGGTTGCACTCCTCAGATATGTTTCTTAGATTTTTGTAGAAATGTCGAGACTACAAAGCGTCCGCTCTGGCCCAGAGAGCATCCGCTCTGCAAATTCCAGATTTCATCCTCAAATGTCGAGAGGACTYAGCGTCTGCTCCGACCCTCATAGCGTCCGCTCTGGACCTTGTTGCTTCTACATCAGGTTGACTTTTTCGAGTAGATTTGATGGCATTCTTGTAAATCCTGAGAAGTTGTAATTTTAGTAATGACATAGTTTTAAGTATTTTAAGCTTTGTATTATGAGSTATAATTAGATTTTAAGGAAGAAAACAAAGAAGCTTGTCATTTTTTGTTAGAAATAATTTTTCTTTTTTGCAATCACAATTTTCAGATTTCTGTTAGTCTTCTTCGTCCTTCGAATAGTTTAGGAGAGAGGAACTCCATTGTCTCTTTACTTCAAGAACTTCAACATAGTGTAACTTTCTCGATTCTTCTTCAATAAGCAATTTTTGTGTGCGTTTTGTTCGTATCYTCAATTAGAGTAAGATTTTAGTCTTTGTTTTCATTTTCGTACAAGTTTTACCTAGTTTTGATAGTATTTACTTTCATGCATGCAATTATTTTTGGGTTTTCTTATTTTGATTGATTCTTTTGAWTCTAATTTGTTTCCCTTGTTGTTTTAGCCTATTTGTTGTTATTTTTTTATTGTTTTAGAATAGTTTCTTTGCAATTTTAGAATACCCTAATTTTGTGATTTTGATCATCTAACTTCTATGGCAGTTTTCATGTTTTCTAGTTCAATTGTTGTTGTTTTCAAGTTCTTTATTACAATGGTTAGTGAGTAGATTTCTTGACTAGGAAGCTAAAGAACCTGATCTAATGCAATCAATTTTAAAGTGATACATCCATGCTCAATCCTTGATTAATTTCTCCAAATTGTGATTTCCTAAGCTTTCTAATTCTTGGATTCACCACCCTTAATTAGATTGTGAATGATTGTTCAATCGAACTTCACCAAGGGATTAGGGAGTTGTTTGGATTGCTAACTGTACGGGCACCGAAGCATCACCGGATCAAACTGGGTCCGGTCCCTCTACTCCGGGGGGGTACAATTTAATGGGCAGCTCGGTTTGTTTTCTAGAATTGAATTCTTGCTTTTGCATAGTGTGAGTATGCCTGGAGTTGTGTGTTTATACTTGAAACCATTAGAGAAAGTCACCACCGCACATCTTTCGGAAAGCTGCAGAACCCGGTTTAAGCCTTGCCTGTAATTGCATAAAGCAAGGRGAAGGACGACTCCATGCGTGGTAGTGCACTAAAGGTCTGGATTAGGGGACAAGGGTAAGGGTGAAGTAGTGCACAACAACCCCTCGCYTCTAGCGGCCTCTACTCGGTCATTGCGAGTTCATTGTCCAAAAGACAATAACAAACATATTTCCGTTTTAAACCATAAGCATGCAAGATTACTAGGCGGGTTGTTTAACATAATGCTATGCATATAGTGTCTAGTTTGTTGTGGCATGTGTTGTTAATTCCGTATTCCAGGAGCCTAATTCCGGTTTTCCATTGTTATCTTATCAAGCGTGAAACACGAAACTTGCCAGTCTTGTTTAAAGCCATATTATGGGTGTGAGACAAGCATGCAYGCACTCGTACAAGGAATTGAAAGTTTGCCTTAAAGTTGTTTTTAATTTGAATTGTCGAGTAGTTGTTAACCAATATTACATGCAAAATTACATAGAAAGTCAAATAACTAATCAAGCATGCAAAAGGYTGTTTAGAATTYAGACTTCGGCCTCAAACTTACCTCGTAACACGATGTCGAAGATCAAGGACGTAGCTTCGGACATTTAGGAACCCTTTTCGAACCTTAGAACCACCTAGATCTAATGCAAGAGTGTATTTGAATGTGTTTTTGAATGTATTTGAATGTMTTTATGTGTGTATTTGTGAGTGTATGAAAGAGTATTGAGAGTATGCACGAGTGAGGGAGAAAGTAAAGCCGTGCAAAAGTTGTCGAAAAGTTGTAAATGAATCGAGGGTAGGCTCATATTTATAGGCAAGGAATAAAAAAGGCAAAAAATTGGGTGTAATTGCGCCCAAACTGGGCATAATTGCGCCCAGATTCTTGCTCCTTATATTGGTACAAATTTGCCTAAATTAGATTATTTTGTCGGTTTTATTTGGGAAAGAAAATTATTCTGAGCTTGCTTGAGAAGCTATCTTGCACGAAAAGCCAGGGGATGAACGTGGACATGCTCGGGGAACAATCCACCGCCTCGGAGGGTTCCGGAAGCTTCCTTTTCACTCGGTTTTGCATTTTGCTTAAGAAATTCATAAATATTAATCCACAAATTGAAAACTTATGGAAAAKTATCAAAAAAAGACTTGTAAAATTTAGTACTTTGTGTTAAAATGTCGTAATTTTTGGAGCTATGTTGATAATTTAATTAATTATTGCACAATTAATTAAATTATAGGAAACTCCGAAAAAATTTCAAAAATGCTTAGAAAAACTTTGAAAAATTCTAGAAAAATGCTTTAAAATAAGTTAAAATTATTTGAAGATTAAAACTCATTTTTTGAGGTGCTAAACTTGGAAAAGTGCTCGGTGTAAGGGAACTTGCCTTTTTTAGGGCCTGTTATGGTCCTAGCTCTCTCAATTTGACTTGTGTATTGCAASGAGTGTCTTACCATTGGCCGTCTTGGGCTAGGGACAAATTTAGGTATCTACAGAAGCCCCAACTTTGGCTGAGTTTGTAGAGAAAAATATCTCGTAAAACGAAAGCCAAAGTACCCGGTACCTGCACCTGCGGTTGCTGTTGCTTGCTTGCTTGCTTGTTTGCTTGTCTTTGTTGCTAATTATAATTAAAAGTAATTAATGAAAATTTTAAATTAACMAAAAATCAATAATAGAATTGTATATTAGGTAACAAAAATTGTTTTCAAATGTTTCCATACTTCAGAATATTATATAAGACATACACTAATCACGTACTTTCCCCGTTACTCTTTACTTACAACACTTGATGAGAATATTATATCTCTTACCGTATTATAGCTGATTTTTTAAATATGTTGTATATTGCAATACAAATATAGCTAAATTAAATAAAAACTAGTAGCTTGTATTGCATCATTGTGGAAGCTCATATTGCACCATTAAGCTAGTGTGGAGAGCATTTATGCACTTAAAGTCATCCAAGTAGTGTAGAGAGAACTTAAGCACTTAATTTAGCTAATTAATTTTCACCTTTCCAATCCAGTTTCTTAAAAACTATATTATGTAATTTTGTTTGGTTGCAACCTTTGATCAACAAATTAAATATACAGAGTTTAATTAAAGATGAAAGGAGAAATAAAATAATCCGCTGTAGGGCTTCGCCGCCTTGGCAAGGGCCGTACCTCAGCTTCAAGTGTCATGGCAAGTTGAGCCATGAATGCCCATGTGAATGCGTTGGGGTGTGTCATCGAATTGAGGGGATCGCCACAACGTCTGCCTTATATAGGCTTATTCACGAAGCCCGAACATTGGTGCCAAATTAATGGCCCACGTCAATCAAGTAACCAGTCGTGGGTTCGGGGACATGGTACGAATCAGATCTGTACCCAATTCGCCCGCATGTAGCGGCCTCCACTCGTCTCATCATGTAGTTCCATAAATCATAACAATTGAATTCAAAAGAGCCTATTGATTTGACTTTGAAAGTGCCCTAATTACTAGATGGTTGCTATTATACACAAACCAAGACTTCTACAATGAATAAGGCGGTCACTTGATTGTTAGTCAATGTTAATAAGGGGCCTAGAAAACCGTTCGTCATGATTATCTGACTTTAATGTGACAAACGATTAAATTCCGGTCTTGTTTAACCAATATATACAAGTGTGATTGATATATATACATGAGACATGAAAACAGGTTAGTAAGAGCAAATATGTATGTGTATCTCATCCTACCATATGTCACTGATATAATAATATGATATATGATGAATCTCTTGTACAACAATCAAATTTAGAATAAACTCAAGGAATCGCCTTTCGATTGAATTGCTAATAGAGACGAACAAACGAAGTTAGTATTGACAATAATAATATGTTATAATATAAATGAAAACCAAGCAAAACCATGGAAACAATGAAAATATTAAGAAAACCTACATATTTACATGAAACCATTAACAAGTGAGTTTCTACATTGCTTAATTGAATTAAAACTCAAAATAATGGTTAATCAAATTAAAAGAGACAAAAGGAATTGAAAAAGAGTGAAAGAAAGGTTTTGGTGAGTAATCTCAGATTTATAACCCTTATTTCGCTTGTTGATTCGAAGAGAATCGATGCTTTGAATTGAAATCGAATGTGTTTTGAGTGTTTTGAGTGTTTTGAGAGTGTATTGATGTGTCTTGTGACTTGAGTCTTGTGAAATTGTGAAGTTTCTGAGTCGTGAGAATTGTGTGTCTCAAGTCGTGTCTCGAACTGAGCAAGGCAGGGAGTATTTATAGGCACGAGGCAAAGCGAGGCAGGAAAAAACCTGCGTATATACGCTGGGATGAGCGTATATACGCAGTGAGGAGCGTATATACGCTCATTCCCAGCGTATATACGCTTCTCAATGTAATATATATTTTTGGCAAGAATCGTGTGTATTGTTGAGCGGTATATAACGCTCAAATGGAGCGTATATACGCTCATAAGGAGCGTATATACGCTCCATTTCAGCGTATATACGCTCAATGGTTTTGCATATTTTTTCCAAAAATCTCGATATGTTTGATTTCCCCATTTTTATTCGTGATTTCCCTTGATTCGACGCACCTAGACACCCTTGCTCTCCAAGCAAGGATTTCTAGAATGTTCTAGAAGGTTCACGTATTTCCGGAGTATTTTTCTAATTATTCACGTATTTTCTGCGTATTCTGCGTATTAAACGTTGCAAAATTCATAGAAAATCATAGAAAAATCAGAAAAATGATTTAAAAATATTGGCGGATTCAGAAAAATGTGACGCACATGATGGAAAACAAAAAGCACGAGAATCGCCAGCGTGACTTGTTTGAAAACCTTCGAAAACCTTTGAGTTTATCGAGAAACCGAAAGAAAACATGTTTGCCTTGTATGTGACCTTTGCTCAATAATTCCGAGTACGACTCCACGTATTTCCAACTTTCGTGAGTTCAAAGCATCTTTTCCGAGTCGAAAAAACGCGAGACGCGGTATATTTCATCACGGATTACTCATTTGGGGAGACACATTTTCAGGTGTCTACAGAAGCCCCCACTTTGACTGAGTCTGGAGAGACGATAGTTTCGTAAGACGAAAGTCAAAGTATTCGATTCGGGACGGAGAGCAACTCAAGACGTTCTGCGACCCTGAGTTACCCTTTTCGCCGGTACCTGCAAAACAAAGGTTAGTTTTACCTGTAGCCGTGTCCCATGTGGTTCGATGTGCTTGTATGTGTCTGAGTCTTGAGCGGTCATTTCCCCGTTTGGCTGACTGGGAGAAAATGCAGATGCGTCCCATGCTTTCCGAAGAAATGAGCATTGACTTGAAAACGATAGCCCTAATTCAGGATTAAGGACTACCTTGGGACGACATAGGTCTGTTTTTATGTCTAGAAAAATTTGCATGCAATTTGACTTGTAACTTGTGACTTTGAGATTAGGAGAGTGGCAAGAGTCATTGGTTTTGAAAGAGTCTTTGAATTTGGAAGGGCCTTGTCTGAGTCTGGTTTTAGACATAGTTTGAAAGAGTCATTGAATTTGAAAGGGTCTGTCTAGGTCTGGTTTTAGACATGGCTGGAAAGAGTCTTTTGAATTTGAAAGAGTCTTGTCTAGGTCTGGTTTTAGACATGGTTGAAAGTGGCTTGTCTAGGTCTGATTCTAGACATGATTTGAATGGCTTGTCTAGGTCTGATTCTAGACATGGTTTGAGAGAGTCATTGAAAGTGGCTTGTCTAGGTCTGGTTCAAGACATGATTTGAAAGTGACTTGTCTAGGTCTGATTCTAGACATGATTGAAAGTGACTTGTCTAGGTCTGATTCTAGACGTGATTTGAAAGTGACTTGTCTAGGTCTGATTCTACGACATGATTTGAAAGTGACTTGTCTAGGTCTGATTCTAGACGTGATTTGAAAGTGACTTGTCTAGGTCTGATTCTAGACATGGTTTGAGAGTGTCTTGTCTAGGTCTGATTCTAGACATGATTTGAATTTGGAAGAGTCCAGTCTAGGTCTGGTTCTAGACATGATTTGAAAGTGTCTTGTCTAGGTCTGATTCTAGACATGATTTGAAAGTGACTTGTCTAGGTCTGATTCTAGACATGAAAGGACGATACTAGAGTCTAATCCTAGTACCAAAGTGCCAATTTGAAGAGTGACTTAGAAAAAGGTGACATTTGGACGAGACTGTGACTTGACTAACATTGGCGAGAACAGTGACTTGATTGAAAAGAGAAGGGTCCAAGAGTGACTTTTCAGGATTTCCTCTGATAGCAAAGACTTGAACTACCGTAATAAGGGCCTGAGGAGACAAGGAAGCCCCAACTGGAAATTAAGGAGCCATGATGACAACGAGCCCCCCAGCGTGACTTTGAGACAATGTGGCTTAGAGTCAACAATGGGAAGGTAGATAGAGTGTATGGATGAGTTCCCAACAAGATGTACTAACCCAAAGGTCAGGTGGCTTTACTTCTTTGGGATTGAGTCAATGAGTCCTTGAAGGTGACCAAGAATAGGCTATGGTTCGAGAAATAAAAAGGGTCAAATTTGTGACTAAGGGTCGAAGATGTGGCTAGATGCTGGGTTGGCTAATGATGTTGGTTCAAACATGAGTCTATGTGAGGTTCTAAACTGGCAAAACCATAATCGAATTCTTAGCAAGTCAAAGCACTCAAAAGGCCTCAAACGATTTAATGTTATGCTGATGCGGGGTCGAACCTCGAGAAGAGGCTTCCTACGTATCCTTACGGAATCAGACCAACGTAGTTTGGTGATGATTGGACAATGCCTCGTGTGAGAGGGCTTTTGTGTTGTAATGTGAGGCTGTGGTTTGAGGTTGAAAAAGGCTTGATGATTACGAAGTGACCCACGGCGCGCAGTGTGCTTTTTAGACTTTTGCTTTTGTTTGAATGGGCTTGAACTTTGGATTTGGATTTTGAAATTGATTTGCATTTGTGAAAACTTTTGTATTGAACTTTGATTTTTCGCTTTTGCTTTTTGCCCATTTTTATTCTTCTTTTTTTTTTCTTTCTTTTGCACGTGTCTTTTCCTACGACTCTGCACCTTAGGTCGTCGGTAAGGGTTGGTGATGTGGTGATGAAAGAAAGATAAGCTAAATGATAGTGTTTGTGGCTCAAAAGGTTGCAAGGGTTTTTGATTTGATGTGACAAAGGGAATGGAAGGGAGGGGTCATTTTGTGGAGCTGTGAAAGAAGGCCTCTCTGGGGCATGTTCAAATTAAATAATTGAATCAGCATTAGATTAACCAATTGTGGCCAATGAGTGTTGAGACTTGCATAGATTAGAAAAATATTGCCAAAACAAATGAATCATTTTATTGATGAAGAAAATTGAAACATACATGGCTTATTTTGAAAGACTACATAGACTCAAAAGACAGGCGAATTGAAAAGACATATTGCTAGGACTGGGACTCGATGACTCAATCTAAAGAAGGCCGCATGGATCATTAACCCACGCCTTGGAGTGACTCATGGTTAGCAAGTGGGTTGGTTTGGATGTGATCTTATCCTTCGCCGCTGGAGGAACTGGGGAGCGACCATCTTCAACCATGTCTTGAATCCTGTGCTTCAGAACGATGCAGTTCTCAGTGGTGTGACCCTCCTGGTGGAATTTGCAATAGGCATTGGGATTCCAATTCCTAGATTTCTTATCATCTGAAGGGTCTGGAGTGGGTCCAATAGGAGCAAGTGCAACCTTTGCAGTTAGTCTATCAAAGGCCTGCTCAAAGTCATACCAATGGAAGAAATGTCCTTGGGTGGTCCTCGAGGCCTGTTGTTGAAAGAGCCAGGATGGTAGAAGAGTTGTCATTGGTGATGTGGCTGATTGTGATCAGTGTGGAAAAGGAGGGCCACCTTTCTTGTTAAAGCCCCCACCGTACCTTAGACTTCTGGGCTTGAACATCTTCCTCAACTGAGGGCCAACCTTGTAGAGCCAGTAAATGAATCAATGGGTTGAAACTTGAGTGGCTTCGATACTTGGGCTGATGAGTAGGTTCTTGATGACCATGTGCGGACTTGATCTTCTCATTGGGTCGAGTTGGTCATTTGAGCGGCCTTCTCCTCCCACCTATTAAGGAAGTAGAGAAATTTTCTTCTCCACTGGCTTGGTGGCCTCTAGTTCACGGAGACCAACAGGAAGCTGGGAAGTCCTGTACTGCTTTAGGATGGAGACTCGTGTTGATGTATTCCCAATTCATCGAGCTTGGCTTGATTCAGAGTCTTGAACCACCTGGATGGATGGGTGTCCAAAGTAATAGGGAACACCGAAGTGAATAGCTCTTTGCTCATCCTTAAGGACCATTGAGATGTTGAAAGTGCGGAGATGGTCTCTCTGGGTCTTCAGTTCCCTTGAACTTGGGCAAATCAGTGATGACAACTTCTTTGGAAGCTGGCGCCCTTAATCTCAATAATCAGCAACACGAGGCCTTGAACTGAATTTTCGGACATTCTCTTGACCATCTCTTCTAGTTCTGCCACCCTTTTTTCCGTCTCAAGTCTTTGGAGGAGGAAGTGGTGTTTCAGCATCGTCTTCTCCCTCCCGTCAGTACTCGAGAGGTTTTCCTAGGTCGACCTTTTCTTTCAGCTCCCAATGCTCTTTTCTTGGCATCAAGCGAGAATCAAGACTCAAGCTTTTCTAGAATAGCGTTAAGCTGTTGTTCGATGTTGCCATTGAAGTGTCTTGTTGATGCAGGAGCGCGTCGGGTTTGGCTTCTTGTTACTCTTCTGGGCCCCAGAGACAAGTTGCGAGTCTTTGCTATCTTGCTGAAATCAAGAAATTACACTTTAGAACCAGAAACAAAAGATTGAAAACTCTTAAGAACAAACCTAACTCAGTTTTGAGGTTCTGGACTTAAGGAACTGAACTCGAAAGTGGATTGAATGGGCTAGACCTAAATACTGATTTAAGGTGCTAGACTCGAGAAAGATCAGACCAGACTAAGATGGGCCTATTTCAGAATTAAGGACTCTTAGACCTACGAGTCACTTGAATATGAATGGGCCTAGGGTTGAGTCTATGATCGAACCTAGTTCAGTTTTAAGGTTTCTTAGATATGAAGCGAACCTAATTCAGATTCAAGGCTCTTGGGTTGAAATGGAATTGAACTAATTCAGATTAAGGTTTTTGAATTGGAATTGAATTGACCTAATTCAGGTTTAAGGTTTTGAATTGGAATTGAAATGAACTAATTCAGACTTAAGGTTCTTGAATTGGAATTGAATTGAACCTAATTCAGATTTAAGGTTCAAAAGTGAATCTAAGTCAGATTTAAGACTCTTGGATGGAAACGAACCTAAGTCAGATTCTAGGTCGAATGGAGCTGAAATTGAATTGGATTGGAATGGCCTAATGGATCACAAAACTTCATGTCTTGAACCAAAACCTAGATTAAGGGACGGGCTTAGTTGGTGGCTAAGAATTTGGACTGAACAAAGAGTACAAGTTAACAGAGCACATTGATTGAAACACAAACCAATTTATTCACTTAAGGTCAGGATCTAAGTGAACTATAAGTCGGCTTGGTTAAGTCTGATAGTGTACCATGCCTAAGAGTAGAGCTGGGTCCAATTCACCACCACAATATTGGTGATGTATGGCCGAGATACCCTTATATACACGTATCTGAGTAACACGTGCATACGCGGCAGTGGGCGGATAGGCTTACCTTAGCCATGTGATCAATTAACCACAGCAACAAGATAAGATCCCCTTAAGGAGGTTCGAGCATAGAACATGCTCATATTGAGACCAAGGTGCCTAGGACATGACCCTATTCGAAGGTCACAAGCAAAATTCAATTGATTATGAATATGGAACTACGAGACTTTCAAGTCTGTCCACTCACCAATGGTGATTGTCCCCAGTGAAGTCGCCAAAAAACTGTAGGGCTTCGCCCCGTTAGGCAAGGGGCGTTGACCTCAGCTCAGTGTCATGGAGTTGAGCCATGGAATCCGCATGTGAATGCGTTGGGGTGTGTCATCGAATTGAGGGGATCGCACCGTGCCTATATAGGTTATTCACGGACGCCCGAAACATTGGTGCCAAATTAATGGCCCCACGTCCAAAAGTAACCAGTCGTGGGTTCGGGACATGGTACGAATCAGATCTGTAACCAATTCGCCCGCATGTAGCGGCTCTCTACGGTCTCATTGTAGTTCCATAAATCATAACAATTGAATTCAAAAGAGCCTATTGATTTGACTTTAAAGTCCCTAATATACTGAGATGGGTTGCTATTATATCACAAACCAAGACTTCTACATGAATATAGGCGGTCACTTGATTGTTAGTCAATGTTAATAAGGTGCCTAGTAAAACCGCTCGTTGCCATGATTATCTGACTTTAATTGTGACAACGATTAAATTCCGGTCTTGTTTAACAATATATCAGTGTGATTGAATAATATATCATGAGACATGAAAAACAAAGGTTAGTAAGGCATATATGTATGTGTATCCCTCACCTTGTCATGCAACATCAATTATTAGAATAAAACTCAAGGAATCGCTTCGATTGAATTGGCTATAGAGACGAAAAACGAGTTAGATATTGACAATAATAATATGTATAATAAATGAACCAAGCAAAACCATGGAACAATGAAAATATTAAGAAAACCTAACATATTTACATGAAACATTAACAAGTGAGTTTCTACATTGTTTAATTGAATTAAAACTCAAAATAAGGTTAATAATTAAAGAGACAAAAGGAATTAAAAAGAGTGAAAGAAAGGTTTTTGGTGAGTAATCTCAGATTTATACCTTATTTCGCTTGTTGATTCGAAGAGAATCGATGCTTTGAATTGAAATCGATGTGTTTTGAGTGTTTTGAGTTTTTGAGAGTGTATTGAGTGTCTTGTTACTTGAGTCTTGTGAAATTGTGAAGTTTCTGAGTCGTGAATTGTGGTCTCAAGTCGTGTCTCGAACTGAGCAAGGCAGGGAGTATTTATAGGCACGGGCAAAGCCAGGCAGGAAAAACCCTGCGTATATAGCTGGGATGAGCGTATATACGCAGGTGAGGGAGCGTAATACGCTCATATATAGCGTATAACGTTCTCAATGTGTATAATTTTTTGGCAAGAATCGTGTGTATTGTTGAGCGTATATAGCTCAATGGAGCGTATATACGCTCATCACAGAGACGTATATACGCTCCATTTCACGTATATGACCTCAATGGTTTGCATATTTTTTCCAAAAATTCGATATGTTTTGATTTCCTCCGATTTTATTCGTGATTTCCTTGATTCGACGCACCTAGACACCTCTTGCTCTCCAAGCAAGGATTTCTAGAATGTTTAGAAGGTTCCACGTATTCCGGGAGTATTTCTAATTATTACGGTATTTTCTGCGTATTCGCGTATTTAAAGCGTTGCAAAATTCTTAGAAATCATAGAAAAATCAGACAAAATATTTAAAAATATTGGCGGATTCAGAAAAATGTGACGCACATGATGGAAAACAAAAAGCACAAATCGCCAGCGGACTTGTTACTGGTGTGCCATTTCGAAAACCTTTGAGTTTATCGAAGAAAAGAAGAAACATTTTGCCTTGTATGTGACGTTTGCTCAATAATCCGAGTACGACTCAACGTATTTCCAACTTTCGTGAGTTCAAGCATCTTTTCCGAGTCGAAACAAACGCGACGACGGATAATTTACATCACGGATTACTCATTTGGGGAGACGCATTTCAGGTGTCTACAATCCACTTATACATGTAACAATAATGATAAAACCTGATTTATTGCCATTATTATGTTGAACTCATAATTGAGAATGCAGTTGTTATCAGAAAAAAACTTTCTATATCAAAACTCACAACATGTTCCAAAGGCACAATAATAAGGCAACCAACATGGTCTTGTAAGTTTGGGATCATGAGGATCCTTACAAGGCTCATCCAACATCAATACATTTAGGTTCATTTATCCAACCATGAGTAGAATAGAGGATCTTATCTCACTACAAAAAAAAGGGCAAATAGAAATGGAAAAATCTGTCACTGATTTCACCATATCCGTTACAAAATATTTTGTCGCTGATTCATATTAGTAACGGATTTACAAAATGCATTTCCAAAATTAGAAACGGATAGAATTRCGTATTTAAATCTGTTACTAATATTAGTGACGGATTTATAAATCCGTCACTGATATGGATTTGCAAATCCGTCACTGATATTAGTGACGGATTCGAAAATCCGTTGTAAATTTTACTTGAGAAAAAAATGAAATTGTAGCTATTATTTTCACTCCTCCTCCAAGAACCTCCACTCCCATTCGCACTCCTCCTCTTAAGGATCGAACTCGTAACCTTAAAGTCACGAAGAGACACTCCAACCAACTATTCCAAACACAACTGTTATACTTCTCTCGGTAATATTAATAATATGTGAAAGAAATATTAGAGACAGAATCAAAAATCCGTWACTAAATTAGCAACGGATAAAAAAATCCGTCAATAATTAGCAACAGATTCAAAAATCCGTCTCTAAATTTAGAAACGGATTTTGTAAATCCGTCACTAAATTATTTCGCCTTTTTAGCAAAGGTGCGGTAAGGAACTCATAACACGAATTAGCAACGGTTTAAAAAAA
>SNQN01000107.1:77930-104643 GCA_008642245.1 Bassia scoparia
GTCTGTCACTAAATTAGTAATGGATTTTAATCCGTCACTAAAATTAGAGCAACAAAAATCCGTCACTAAATTAGTAACAGAGTTTGATCCAACATTAAATTAGCAACAAGATTTTTTAATCTATCACTAAAATTAGCAACAGATTTACAATCCGTCACTAAAAAACAACGGAGTTTTAAAATCCATTTGCTAATTTAGTGAACGGATTAAAAATCCGTCTCTTAAAATTAGATACAGAATTGTATCCGCTGCTAATTTGTTTTTAGAAACAGATTTCAATTTTCGTACTAAATTAGGACGGATATTAATCCGTCTCTAAAATTCCGTCACTATTCATGTGATTTTTTGTAGTGTATTCGACCTCTGGATATAGCTGGTCGTGGAGGAAGCCGACCAAATGGCAACCATTGCGGACGGCGCTAATGATGAGCACCAAACTCATCACCACTTTCAAACTTAATTACCCTCATAATCTTCTTAATAGATCAACACAAAACGAATTTCGATGAATATTAATATATAAATATTATATTAACATATATATAATATATAAATAGATATATATAATAATATATAATAAATAAATCACAAAAAATACGCACATATGAAAAAACATTACTATAATAGTATATATAACGAATAAATCTAATGTATAACTGTATATAAGAAAAAAACCTATAATATCCATGAAGACAATCAGAAACTAATCAAAATAGAAACAATGGCGGACCACACAGATTACTACAAGTTGTTAGCAAATAGAGTAAAGTAAAAAAAAGTTAAAATATATCGAGAAAAGATATATATTCACCACAACCACATTTTATGAACTACTTCCAAACAAAAAATTAGCAAAGAAACCCAACGAGATCAAAATCAAACAACCAATGAACAAATGGAACGACCAGAGAAACAGACACACCAACTTCCCGCTCTACCACCCCCCAAAGAAATCATAACCGCCCTTCCTCTCACCTTTTACCTATTAATCAAAAGTCAAAAATAATATAACGAAAGTAACATTGATAAAAGACCCTAATGCAAATGCGTAAAGTTAAGAAAACTGTACACCCATAAAAAAAAATGAAGCAAGCCGAAAAACTCCCGTCCATACAATATGAGTCTTAGCGAATCAGCGTCCTCAAACAACTCCCCACCAAGATGCATAAGTACCTACAAACTCCAAATCGAGTCCCGAATCTTTCAAAACAAAAAGCAATGAAATTCTAGCGTAATCAAAAAAAAAAAACAATGGTATGAGAAATCTGGTAGAAAAATGATCAAAGAATAAATTTACATCAATAAAAAGATGAAAAAGTTAAAAAAACAGAAAGTGAACATATCAAAAAAATGGGATGCAGATAAAAGAATTGTAAAGAGAAACATTAAAAGAATAATATAATAAACATCTATTAGAATAAACAGCAATGTAGTGATGACTCTTAAAACAGATACCACCCTAAAGAGAAAACAAAAAAAACTATTATCTCTCGCAACACGACACCTACACATTGTCATCAAACATATTCAAGCATGACGAGCGCATAATCCGACAAAGGTGCCAGACCCAAAGGTCACGAAGAACCAAAACCCCATACAAACCCAGAAAAGTAATTTCAAACTATCAATCTACCACAGGAAGAACCAGACCCAACCAGTACATATAACTGGAATAGATTTAAGAGCATCAATGGAAACATCACCGACAAAAAAACATATGTGTTGGATTCAAGGACTATCAATGGTTGAAAAAAAACATCCAAATCTCGATCAAATAAAAGCAATAATAGTTGATCCATTTGTATACCGGAATAAAGTAAAATAATCCACCCTCAAAACTATCTACAAAACAATTCGATCACAAAACACCGTCACTAAATGGAATATCCATACCCTCGCATCTCTAGTCCAAGTACAAGGAATACAACACCTTATAGGAAAAAAAAGCAACAATTTTATGGACTAAAAATAGCAATTAGAGTATTGGCTATATAAAGTCGGCAATAAATATTAACACAACTATAGATCTCTCCGCAGGATGAAATCTATTCATAGCTTTCGGGAAACACTGTCTCTTTGGTATACAAACATTGACCATTTGAACAAAAGCGACATCTCTGCACGGCACCGACAAGCTGTGTGCGATCTTGTGTTGGAGTTTACAGACGCATACCCACCACAAAGACCAACTTTGGAATTAACAATGCAGAGCAAACAAAAAATAGAAACTACAACAAGAAGGAGAAAAAAAATAAAAACTCACAAAAAACCACAGATTCGAAGTTCGCGTGAACAAAACCGACGATCACACTAATGAATCAAAGTCATATAAGCTACAAAAACAGACGCACTAACACAGGTTCGTGAAAACGATATTTGAAGGCAAATTATAATGTAAATGATCTAATAAGTTGGTCATTAATTGTAAAGAGCAGACATTATCATTGGAGTATACAAACTCATCACCGCACTCCCCTCAATAATCTCCCAAATCTACTCCCGAGCACTAACATCACCTAACAAACCTTTAGAAACCCCTAGGAGAAAAATCTACATTAAATCATACTGGAAGTACAATTACTCTAAGATAACTAATTAGTCTATATTAGACTTTACCAAAATTCTCAAAAAACCCGCGCGCCTCCAATCCAATCACAAATAATGTTGGAAAGGAAGAACCCTAACCACTTTAAAATACATCTCATCTTGGAATATTAGACTCAAAAACGGCATTTTGCTGCCGAACATACAACATAACAAATCAAATTACACCAACACAATTCATCAAGCTAATCCTTCCCCATTAAATCAGAAACTACTCTTTAGAAGTAAAAAAAAATATTTAATCACATGACTTAAAAGAATCTAATTGCATCGATACGCAGAATAAATTTCAATTCTTACCCATCAAGAAATCACCATGGAATGCTATCATTATGTATATATTTAACTAATAAGAATTTTCCCTAGAGAACAACCCGCAAATATCATGTATCATTAATTAAATAGAGCCAAGACAAAATCATGAAACAAATAGTGAGAACTCAAGAGATTATCACATTATCAGAAATGCAATTGAAGGAAAAATACAACACACCTGAGACTATACAAGGAACAAACTACATCAAATTGATTAATGGATGGTTATAACTAATGACACAAAAACATCTGATTCAACTCGATATACAAATATGAACCCTGACCTAGAGAAAGCCGAAAACTTAACAATCATCGAAAACATCATACACTAACACTAGAATTTCTTTATGTTAATGAACAACGAATCGCATAACGACAAGGGCATATAACGAAAAAACATTAAGTCAAATTGCACATTATAATATTCATTAATGCACCAGATAAAATCTGCTGATCACAGAATCCTTAGGCAAACCATATCAACTAAATAGACCCAACATAACCCAAAAAGTGTCACCAAACAATAAAAAGGAATCAATACGAGAACCACTCATCACTGAAGAAAACGTCAAAGAGCAAATAACAAGAAAGTGTCTCTATAAGAAGGAAAGAAACAACGCATCGAATCTAAATCGTACTATCCCAATGAATCCTGAGAGAAAAAAACACTTTCCTACGAAATCCTAAATCGTCAGTTTTGAACACATTGATGTACATTAGCAAAATAGAAGGAAAAACAAACTCAGAAATCAAGCCAGAAAACCGACCTAAACAAACGAACCTCCAGCCAAATCATTAAATTGAAGAGCCCAGAACGACATGATCCTAGACCCAGGGCACAATGACTACATCAAACCATAAACACCCTATTTAGCATAACAACCAAAATACCCCAAGCACCAATAGATTCTCCCCATTCTTAAAGTCAATATAGACATTAACAATCAATCATCCTGATAACCTATACGTACAGTTTCGAACTTATAACAACTAGACTGTGAAATTCGTGAAATCAAGCAAAAAACACAAAACTTACATCACAAAAACCTGTACATACCACCCACTAATACTCAACGATATTTAAGATAGCTTCTACATGAAAAATCAATCAGATTAAAACCTCCCAAAGTGAACATGTTGCTCTTCGGATTTACAAACTAGAAATCAATAAACAACAAACATCAAAGCCACCACCAAAACAACAGGCTATAAACCACTTACCCCAACTGAGCACTAATAGCCCTAAAATTACAGTATCTCCAAAAGTCATCTGAGAGCCATCCATTGCACATACTGGCACAGCCGACCAAACCTTACGACACCTAACCTGTCACTTTGCCACAACTCTTACCTAACACCACCCTGAGCGAGGGTACTCTACTCCCTTCAATAGACACTCCAATGACAACCCCCTTCTGCACTGTTCAACTATCTTTTTCTCCACATCACCATCAAACATAATAACTGACGAGCCCAGTTAAATAAATTATCACTATCAAAAATCCATTATATATATATATATATATATATATATATATATATATATATATATATATATATATATATATATATATATATATATATATATATATATAACTTTTTTTATAGACTATTTGAAAACTATTAATGGGAAACTTCATAGAGTAATTAATATATGTCGAGATTTTCAACATTTATGAACTTATCAATACTATATCAACAATGAATGGAAGAAAAACAATATAAATGTTACTTTTACCTTTTGTAACATACATTGATAAGCAATAATGAAGTCGTATAGTAACTTCACCAAAAGCAGGGAAATCCGTCCATATTTTTAGGATGGTCTAAACTCTCAAGCATGCATGTTACAAACCTCGAGTCCTCAATCTTTAAAAAAATGATTTAGCTAACAAAAACATGTGATGAGTTTCTGGTAATGATCATGTGTTTCAAACGAATACAATAAGAGTGGGGAYAATTGTAGTTCTAAGTTAGTTCCTATTGAAAATTATGATGTTTCACGAGGAAAACTTCTTGGGCCCAGTTATGTCATCATCAAAACATAGGGTAATCATATCAGTATTTATATGTAATAAACTTAGCCAATAAACGAACATATGTGTMGTTTCAGCTGGTCATGTGATGCCTCATGATGTATTGTATTATTGTATGGTTTATCCCCCTCATTCTCTTGTCCTTTTGGTTTATTTTTGCCTCCTTATGGCCTTTTTGCTACTAGTATTGTGTATTTAGTGTTTTGATTAGTTTCASGATTTATTCATAGCTTTTGGATCYATTTTGGGATGATTGAAAGGCATTATGGAGCTTCACGGGAGTAGCACAAGGCTTGGATTAAGCGGAGAGAGGCTAAGCAAGAGGAGATAGCTCAAACCGATCGGTTGGTAGAACAAACCGATTAGTTCAGCATTTCAAACCGATCGGTTTGAGATCGGTTTTGGGCAATTGTTTTCTYCTTTGTTTGGCTTTAATTGTGAGGGCATTATTGTAAATTCGCAGCTCATTTAACTCAGAAAAACAAGACTATTTAGGAGGAGAAATCCTAATTTTGTATATTACCTTTTATTATTATTAGATTATCAATTTAAAAACTCAATTACGTATTGTTGGAAAGAAGAACCCTAGTTTTATCATTCATCATTGGAATTCAATAAAGTTCAATCTTTCATCAATTTCCTTTGCACTTTTGGTAATTATTTATCCTCTAATCTTTTCTAGTATGCTTTTAATTTGTATATGTTTTTCGAATGTTTTCCCTAATCGCAATTATCATGTTTAATTTCAATATGAGTGAGTAGTTCAATTTCTAGGGCGATTGGGATCTATAGCAATATGATTGGCATGTATATTTGGCTTGATTCGATTCTTGACTTGGCAATTAATCGATTTCCTATTAGATTATTCTTATGTTAATCAATTTCGCAGGGCCCGACTTAATTGCTTAATTTGATTAGTCACGAATCTCTAGATCTAGCGATTGAGACTTAGCACAAGATCAGTGTCAATAGGTAGAACGAGACTATCCTAGGTCGAGAGATACAGTTAGGAGTAGTTCTATGGTTCAATTGATCGAGAGAACTTTGACCCTATTTGATTGTGTCTTGTTGTGATTATTGATGCGAATTGCTGCTAATTACTACTATAGTGAACCATAGCCCTAGATTTGTTAGTCAATTAGTTTAATCTCTGTTATTCGTCGTTTTTATTAGACTTAATTCGTTACAAACACAAACCAAGGATTCTCTTATTAGTTTAGATGCTTTGATTCAGTTAATCGATAACTGTTGCTTCTTCGTGGATACGATCTGTTACCATAGCTGCATAATTAGTTCTAATAGAGACTTTGATAGCCCGCGACAAGCCTTTCACCTCTTCATTTGCAATTCTCACATGGCATTCCTTCAATTGACACTACAATTTGTCATGTGTCATTCTTTCTCACAAAAATTGCATTACTTTTAAAAAATGACTTAGCTAAGATTCAAACTTACAACCTTTAAATTACTTGCAATACAAAAATAAGCTATAATTTTTCATTATTTATTTATGACTTAAATAAATGATGTTATGTATTAAACCAAAAACATCATGTAAGAAATTAAATTAAAATTAAAATAATGATCAAACAATGCAACATGCATAGAGTAGTATCTGTCTACGACCAATAATATTACTTTCAACACATATCAACTTTCGAGGAAAATGTTATTGCGGAGTATTTCTTTTTCGATTTCAGAAAACTATTTTTTTTGTTATTGGTACTAACCAATAGTATACAATGTTTCTCCCTACTCATTCGAAAGAAAGTCTCCATTCCAAACATTTGCAAGAGTAACATTATTAACAAGTATACCTCCATTACTAAATTCGTGTCAACTATTAACAAATCAAAGTTGTGAAATCTTCTAATTCTCGTCAATATGTAAAATGAATAAAGTCAAATGTAGTCTTGTTTGAACTGTCTTTTTACTAATAAATATTTATTACTTTTATGAATACATAATTAAAAGTATTTAACATATATATGTGCATTTACAAATGTGTAAGTAAAAGAAGCACAAATTTAGTAGCAGAGAAACTAGTAAGATTAGAGATGACAATGGGTATTGGACCGCCCGATTAATGGATCATATCCATTTTTAAGGATATGGATCCTAAAATTTGGACCCGTGGGATATGGATTCTGCGTAATGAAACGAATTTGGATCGTATAGCATGGATCTAGATCCTTTACCCTTTTTTTAAATGATGATTTTTTTTTAACTAATAAGCTATTGGCTAAAGAGAAGAGTTTAAACTAGCAACCCAATTATCCATCTTCCTCTACTACATAATAAAATAAATCCGCAAAGAATGTGATAATTCTTTGTATAATGTCGTTATTTTCTTTAACTTTTTCTTTAAAGTGTGACATGGCAAGTAACTTGTATATTATCGTTCTTGTATTGTCGATAATATATTGAATTCAAGTTAGTTCATTCTATGAATTATTTGATGAATATTCAATATTCTTTTGGTCACTTAAATATTAATTATTTAGCAAATTAGGCAAATGATGCAAAATTGTAGTAGGATCCTTTTTGGACCCATTGTAACCTGTATCCGTAGGATCATCGAATATGGATATGGGTTTTAAAAAATCCTACGAATGTGGATCGGATATGAATCACTTCTCAAAAACGGATCTAGATCTGGATCCAGTAGCGGAGATCAAATCTAGACACCACTGCCATCACTAAGTACGATTCTTAAAAATATCAATATATAGTCATGTAGGGTTTCTTTATCATATCACATGTGATAGAATATAGTAATCTCCCTTTCAGAGGCATTGTATCAATGACATTAATATATATGCCAGTACAAAGGTTAGGATACATGCATCTATATGCATAAGATACTAGAACATTAAATACGATATTGGAATATTACAAAGGTATGTTTATATTCCTAAAATAATGGTATAAAATATTGTCATATTATATAATATATCAAGCCCACGTAGTRGGAATGGGAGATGGACGAACGGTTAGACTAGAACGAAACTCGGGAAATAAAGGACGAGAGAGCCCCTTAGTAAAAATGTCAGCATATTGAAATTGTGATGGCACATGTAAAACTCGAACTTGGCCAAGAGAAACCTTCTCACGCACAAAATGAATGTCCATTTCAATGTGTTTAGTGCATTGATATTTCACTGGATTAGAAGACATATAGATAGTGTTTACATTATCACAATAAACAATGGTTGCTTTTTTAATCGAACAATGAAGCTCAAGTAGCAAATTACAAAGCCATGTATGTAGTTCCATCTACAACATTGGCTGATAATTTTCATTGYTCACCTTTTTAATATTGTACGATGTATAATTAATTATTCATTCCCAAAGAAAAATTAACATTTATGTAATTATTTTCGTTTATAAATTAATCACTTTTATTAATAAAAACGGAATGGCAAGCTAAATATACTAGAATTAAAGTATTTATTAGGAGAAATAATTTACTTAGCAATTGAAGGTTTTTCTAGTAGAAAATGAGAGAAAAAAATGAACGTTTGTGATTTTTCATGGTCAAAATGACCATTACAAAAATATTACAATTGTAAATTTGATAGAAAATTGTGATTGGTTAAATGGGCTGACTAGGACACGTGTCAGCCGCTGATTGGGCCGACTAACACGCCTAATCATCAGCAAGTACATTATTTTTTCCTTTTAGCAAAAGAGAGGAGGGTCATTATTTTACTATTCACCAGATTTGTTCCTCACTTTGAGGTTCCTCACTTTGAGGAGAATTAGATATCTTCACGAGGAAATTTTCACATCATCATTGATGTGGTCCAATTTTCTCCGTGCAACCATTTATCCCCATCTTTTTCCTCATAAAGAAAATTTATTTAGCCCATTGTTGTAAGTGCTCTAACAATTGTAACAAGCCTCCTTTCACCTTAGCCCCCACAAGGGGTATGTGTAGAGGAGGCAAGATAAATTCCACACGAGATTAGGCTCCAATTTCCCATACTTAAGGACATTTTGGTAATTTCATCATCGTATTATACTATAAAAAAATATTTTACACCATTAAGAAATTTGGACCCACCTGAAAATGTACATTATAAAAAAAATCCGACATCATTAAAATTTATTTGACACCGTTCCAATTTTATTTGATTTCATAACAATTTGTTGGAACATCATGAAAAAAACAACAATTTGTGTGTCCTTATTATACCTACCTTGTGTGGAGACAATACTTCATCGTATAAAGAGCCATGGATAGGATAGGATTGGGTATGGGTCAGACAAACACAAGGCCGGATTGGCATGCTACGAGTTGAGTACTAGCCTAATGTTGGCATGACACAACAAGAGAGGCAAAGAGCTACTCCAATAAGCTCTGGGTCGACTGTGAATAACATTTTAAAAATTGGCACGAGCACGTTGACACACTTTTTAGAGAGAAAAAATTTAAATTATAAAGAATTATACGTAAGACATGTACGTTGTCACGAACCATGCACATGGGTTGGACTATATAAAAACCTTATTTTATAAAACTTGACACCAGCCCGTCACGGAACGATGTTACCCTTGGCCAACGACCTGCCTAGGCACGAGACCCACTAGCTTGGCAAGTGGGCTGTCCCTACACAGCCCATACCCACCTTTAGCAATAATATATGGGCCCTTGTAGTGCATTTGGCTTATTTGGGCCTAGCGAGACCTTGGGTATACAAGGATAGAGTTATTATAGAGTTAAAGGGATATGTCCATGGTAGTACCCAACTAACTAAGGCTATGTTGATATCTTTTTGGCTCATTAATAGAAAAGTAAGGTTATGTTTCTTTGGACTGCTAAATTGATTTAAATTAAATAGAAGTGAAATAAATATTGTATGACGAAAAAGGAATTAGGAAATTGGATTGGATTCAATTGAATAGAGTTTGACGTGACTGGAGTAAAGTATCATAAAATAATTAAGTCCAAAGAAACAAGGTCTTGTATTGCAGGAAATTTGCTATGACTTACAGAGAAATGGTCGTGTATACTATATCATGATTCATTCATGATCAATAGCAACAGCAGAATACAGTACTGCCGTATTAACTGGCTGAGCTTGAAATTCACAGTTATTATTACAATCTGCATCACTACTTGTTGCTGAAGCCCTTGCTGCACACTCTGTTCCTCTCATTATCGTTTACTCGACTCTTTGAAGTTCATGCATATATTGTTATTAACATCAGAAATACAAACTCGCAACATTACAACAGAGGATACAACCATAGAATCGGACCGAATATACATCACATTGTTATAGCCAGTATATGCCCTCAGACCCACTGCCAGTAGTTTGCACATGAACAAGGCTCAACCAAAACTTCCGAACACCAGCTCTTGGCATGCTTAGGGAGTTGGCGTGCACGTAGACTCGACGATTGCACGAACGAGAAAAAAGCTAGCAAGAAGAACAAAGAGATTGCTGATGTACTTATAGGAGCTATTGAAGTACTTGTATCACATATATGATTTTGCTACAGCTCGAGGATTCAACCCATGCTCCGATCAATGAACTAGGGTTAAGGAGTTGATGCATGAATTTGCTGCTGATATTGTGCTGTCATCACTGTGAAGGCTGGTTCTGCTCATCGCATCATCTGCAATAATTAACGTGACAAGTACATCTATCACTTACCTTGACCTGAGGTAGTCAATTATTGGTCGAAATGACAATTGAGTTGAGCTCGAGTAGGTTGTCTCGTCTCATAATCACCTAAAACTGTAATACAAGAATATAATGCAAATGTAAATATATATATAAATGGAGACTAACCTGCATAAGTTTGTTGACCCAAGCTTTTTGACAGTGATTCTCAAAGCCAATACTGTATATTTGGAATTAGTGAGGTACTATACAGCAGGAATATATGATAGCAAACATGACAATAGCCTCCTGGAACTAGTATCAAATCAGCTCTCCTTGTGCCACTTCATTATTTTGATCTCCTTTCAATTCGTCTCGCTCTCCTCTATCAGGTTAATTAGTCTACAACAGGCCGTGATCGAGGCCGATGAGACGATGGGAGATCAGATATAGCCTCAATAATTATGATTACATCCTCTGGCTTTCTCTTTATACATGTACGGAGTATTACATATGATTTGCTTAACTTGAACAAAATGTATGAATTGAAACAACAATAATAATAGTACGTCCGAAATTCATGATGGAAATGCAGGCGATGTGCTGAGGTTATCTCATTGTAAGCAAATATTAATGATCAAATTATGGAGGTGGAGTAGTTAGATTGAATGAATGTTGAATTCTAGCTGTGATTAAATAATGACAGGCTATATTTATATAATAGCTTTACTCACGCACTCTAAGGTGACAATCTGTCTAGTGCGTGTATATGGCTACGTCCGGTACAATATTAAATTATTAATTAAGTGGTTGAAGTTTGTTAAGATTAAACTATATTTTGTTACAAAAGTTAATAATTGTCCAATTTGGTATACAATTATACAGAATTAGTAGTGTCAAATTGAGCATTCTAGTCTATTTAGCGGATTCGCCAATATTGTAATTATGGCATTTATGGGGAAATAAAGTTGTTTTTTAATGGCAATATTGTATTATGAAACAACTTTATTTCTCCATTAATTACTGCAAATTATGTACCCAATGAATTATTGCAACTTTGGCATATCGACTAGATAGACTAGAAATTTTCTTGTCAAATTACATGATCGAGTGTGCAGTAGTATTGAATCCTTTTTTAGGTCACTTGACKCTTATTTCAAAATTCCATGGTATGAGGAATTGAGGATGGTGGAAAGACTAATGTTTGTTCCTTGAGGGATCAATTTAAGTTAAATTATTACTCGTAGTTATTATTATTCCATTATGTCTAAAAAAATGTGAAAAATATATACCTCAACACGTAAAAGTTACTTCGTATATACTTCCTCCGATCCGTTACTTTTGGTTGTGACACTTATTTGACCAAAAATTGAGACAATTCAAAAAAATAAGTAGTAAACAACTTAGCACATACAATGATACAACAGCACTACAAAAGCASTCTAATAAGAATGACAAGCAATCTGTCTAATGCATGATAATGAAGGTTGACAACCAACAAGTGGTTGTAATTCATCTTTAGTTGAATTAAAATTAAACCAAATATAACTTTGTTCGATCTTAGCAGAAAATTGTTGTCCATTTGATGAAATTGTTATCAACTACAGATGTCATCAATTTGGTTTAAAACTTGTTGATTGAATCAGGCCTCACTCTTATAAGCGAAATGAGTTGAATTAAAATGAATTGAATTTGGCTAAAACTGAATTGAAGTGGGTTGAACTAAACTAAATTGAAATGGGTTGAAGTAAATTGAATTGACTAAAGTGAGCTGAAGTAGCTGAAATAGAAATGAGTTGAACTAAACTAAAGCGGCTTGAACTGAACTGTTGCACACACCAAATTTTGTGTCTCCCCATTTAGGTCCAATGACGAATAGTGATTGGCAAATAGATCATATGCTAAGGCGCGGCAAATCCCTAGAATGCCTAAACTTCCTCCGAATACAATTACCTAAGGCATTCTGTTAGGTCCCTTAGGTTTTGAGTGATGACGAACCAATACAAGGAACAAGACACTTAATTGTGAAAATAGTTGGTTTTGGGAACCAGCTGTTATAAGATATCTGTTTCCCCATACAAGTTAATACTTATTGTGTATATATGTTGAAACTAACTTGTTTTGTTACAGGGAACAGCTGAATAAACACAAAGCTCATATACTGGTGCAAAACCAGTAGGAGCTGTTTCCTTGACTGTTATACTGAAAAACAGTCATATACCTTTTATTGCATCTTAACCATGTTACATGTGCAGTAATTAGGTTGATTCCAAGACTTGAAGTATGAAGCCTTTCGAAGGCATTCGAAGAAAGAGGTTGTGCTRATAATTGAAGTATTCAAAGGAAGATTCAAGGTCTTGAAGATTACATGAAGAATAGAAGAAATGCTACGCAAATGATTAATCTAGGAAATTCATGTAATATGCTCTGTAGTATTACTTATATGCTTTGGTTTAAATGCTTATATGTGTTTTGAGTTATGGTATGAATTCTTGTACAAGATTGGAACAGAATTCATAACATACTCAATTAGGGAACCAGCTGTGTCCTTGAGAGGAATTATGGTTGCGGTTTTGAAAAAGAACTTTTCTAAAATATTTTGTAAAAGATATATTTTGAAAATACGGTTTTTGCCATCTTGAAATGTAGATGCAGAATATAATTGTTACCTTAAACCTAGGTAGTATCTATCTTGTTTGATTCTATCCTTATGATCAAATCGAACAAGATAAATACTTTCCTTAAATCTCATCTTGCCTTGCTCGGCAAGTTAGAGAGGATTTAAGGAAACTAGGGTTAAGGTCAACAATATATATATACTCATCTATACTTCTAAATTCCACACATCTTTCCACGGATTAAAAAGCATATTTTTGAGAGAAAACACAAAAGCATAAAACTAACCCTACTTTGAGTCATACACAAAAGCATTAGTCGAGCATTCTAATTTCTCTTATTAGCTTTTTAGAAGTAAATTAAAAAGAGGAAACTTTGATATTTAAAGGCATTCAACAGAGGGGTTGAAGGCCTAGTGAGTGTTTGTGAGTTCAAACACAAGTTGGACTTAACGAGTATGAGTCGAGTGCACATTCAGAGTTGAGTGTGGGGTTGCTGGTTCCCGGAGTAGGAAAACAGCAGAGTGAATGTGTTCTTTGTTTTTCAGAGTAGAGTTAATAAAGAACATAGGGTAGGAGGACGTAGCCCAGAGTTAGTGGAACCTCGTTAACTTTGTGTGTCCTTTATTATTTTTTACATTCCGCTGTCTTACAGGAAACTAGCCCAACTAGTTCCTCATACTAAGTCCGAAAAGAAGAAAAATTGTAAAAATCGAAAATACTCAATTCAACCCCCCCCCCCCCTCCCCCCCCCTCTTGAGTATCATAAAACCTTCACATTCAATCACTCATTTAAAGCACGTACACCAGGATTTGTTCCTAAAAAGAGCCAACCAAATTTCAAACCCTCTAAAATAGACACTGCAAAGCCTAGACTTTGAACATGCACAACACCAAGCACATTGGCAACACAAAAAGGCATAGCCGCCTTTGACAAACCTTTAACATAGTGTACAACAAGCACTCATAGGAGTCTCATAAGTCTCTCAAAGCTCGAGCAGGGGGAAAACAACCTTGGACACAAAAAAACATACAGGAAATCGAGAATCTGAGAATCAGAATGCTCAATGCATGTCTATGTTCCTACAAAAGATCTCAGCATCAATATATGGCATGCTCATGATGGTATCATATACTCGATGGTAAAAACCTACGAAATGTCTTCGATTGGGAACTRMCCCGGTAAGCAACGAGGCTCAAAATGCCCTGTGTTTGGGAGCGTGCACTTCAAAAATATCTTTGCAATTATATATGGCATGCTTGATTCTAACATAGTTTACTAGGCGATTGGATTAAAAAGACGAAGCCCAAAGGCACGAAACCCTAGTTGAAAAGGTCAATATCTAAGTCAACGGTCAAAAACCAACGAGGATTACATGAGTGTGAAGCCTCCAACACAAGGAATTCAACTCCATTGACCTTGTATCAATTGGAGTTATGTGCAAATAGTTATGACCTAAGGAAGAAAACCAAACAATGGCACGGCTTAACGAGAAACCTCAATACTAGAGAAAAGTAAATTGCCTTAGTCATCTAAGCCTTACTTGGGGCCCAAGTTTACCATACATCATCATTACATAAGCACGATAACATCAGAAAACATGTATAGGTTGGCAAATGGAGAAATTCGATTAAGGAAAAGCAGTGGACCAACGGGAGAGTGCTGATGTCAACTTCTTCCTTTCGCCGCCTCTCGTTACCTATAAATCACCCCTTGATCCTTATTTTGGAAGGTGATTTCGGAAGTAAGCTAAGAGCACTTAGAGAGAATTGAAAGCATTCTTGAGAGAGAAAGTTCCTTAAGAAAGGTTCATGATCCTTCTTAAGCACATTTAAGTGAGTTCATTATCAAACTCATCTCAATTCACTCTCACTTCATGATTTCAATCCAAAACGCAACTCATAAACACCAAAAAAAAGTTTTTTGGAGCATTTTAGGATCAAAATCCATCTTTACTCAAGAACCCTTAGAAGATCTTTCAAGAATACATCGAATACCTTCGAAGTTATAGATAATCTCCATCAAAAACACTTTTTAATTGTCCAATCTGAATACTATTCCAAATACAACTCTAGACAAGTTTTGAAAACTCTTTTCTAATCAAAACAATCAAAATCTTCAACTCTTCAAGAAGAGCTTGAAGATTCTTCAAGAACAACTCAAATATCTTCAAAGTTCTTGAKTTCCTTAAATCAAAACTTCCTTTCAATCCATCACATTCTAAAAAACAATCAAAATCAAGTTTTCAATAGCTCACAAGGATTAAAACACAAAAATCGTTAATATCATTCGAAGATCACTGAAGAACACTTCGAACACAATAAACAAAGTTCTTGGGAAGCAAGAGCCTTCGCCATAATTCATCATGTTATTCCATGAAATAACTCGAATTTTAAGTTTCTTCATTAAGGCATCTTTTCGATCTAACTCGATTAAGATTTCCAGAACTCTGCGACTTTTCAAATCCGAAACACATCAAATGATCAAATGCACCATTTTCATCTGATTCACACCTTGAAAACTTCTGCAAATGAGTATTCAAGGTAATAAGCAAAGCAAAACCCGAAAACATCCAAAAAACATTCCCAAGGACTCCAAAGCACCCGACACACCTCGTACCGCACAACCACGATATATTAAAGGTTTGAAACTCAAATCTACCCCCTTACGGGGGGAATATTTTAGCTTTCCAATGGATTTCCCTTTTTATTTCGATGATTCTGTGAATAGATAACTTTTTTCACAAATAGGAATTCAATATTAGTGAATATAAAAAGGAACTTTACATAGCTTTTTTCATYATTTAATGCATTTCAAAAAAAAACAAAAAATGTTTTGAAGCATTCATCATCATTCAATTCTTGCACATTTACACTTGATTGRCTGCTTAGGTGTTAATTGCAATCCCCCATGCAAATAATCAAGTGATCACTCCTGCCTAATTGCATGCATCTCACATAAAGTCAAACTTCTAACAAGACYTTGCATGCCTCCATGAATGGATGACTGAAAAGGAAGCCAAAATCCCTAAGTAAGTGATTCATGTCGGACCTGAATCTCATGGATTTGCATACCTTAAAACATGTAGTCATGCAAAAATAATAACAATGAGTGAAACATGATAAAACGTCTTCCAACCTAAGCACTCGAGACAAGCCTGGATGATCAAATGAGAAGCACCCTTAAAATAAGAAGTGTGAGAAGCGCAATCTTGTTCGTTAGTTTTTGCATGGATGGTCATGATTAATTTCACGAAAGTGTATAATTTTATTCATGAATGTGCATGAATTTCCTGCAAATGTGCAAAAATTCTGGAAAATCAGTTTTTTTTCATGAGGACCCTTAAAATGAGAAGTGTGAGAAGCAATTTTGATCGTTGATTTTTATAATGGATGGCCAAGATGTGCATAAATTTATTAGTAAATATGCATGAATTTTCCATGAATGTGCATTTTTTTCACGAAAAAATTGGAGAAATTACGCCCATTTGTAAGAAATCCATGCACATTCATATATAAAATGCACAATTACTTTTTTCATCATATAAATCATGACCATCCCTACAAAAATCAAACGTTTCACATTTTAAGGGTGCTTATACCGTGAGAAACAATCTTGATCGTTGGATTTTGAATCAAAGGTCAAGATTTATTTCATGGAAAAAGTAAATGTGCAAATTTTTGTACATAAATATATATGCACGAATTTTCATGTGAATGTGCGAAAACAAAAAATATATGCACATTTATGTACAAAAATTTACCCATTTACTATTAAACTTATGCACATCTTGACCGTTCATCTCAAAAATCAACGACTGAAATTGCTTCTCACACTTCTCATTTTAAGGGTTCTTCTCAGTGAATCCTAACCCTGTGTGTGCGCGCGCGCGCAGATAATTAGATCATGTTTTCAATTTCCCAAAAAGGGTGGCAACTCTCACATACATTCACAATTTTCACAAAAATGCTCATACACAACAAAAAGGCGAAATGGTACCCGTAGCGTATGTCCCACAACTAAACTGAATGCAAGTATGATGAATTGAACTAAACTTGGCTAAAGTTATCAAAATTGAACTGAAGTACCATAAAATTAACCCCAAAGGAATAGGGCCTTAAAACGGTTCAAAGTTTAATTTAGCTAAATTGTTAGGTTACTTGTGTTTTTAATGAGAACAAACACTAAAATAGGAAACATGTGTWATACAAGTGAAAAGTAGTTGGTCTGGAACCAATTGATTTGAGTTTAATGTTGTTTCCCTAGAACAAGTTTTATACTTAGTTTTAAATCTTAGTATAACTATATTATCTTATTGCAGGGAAAAGTTAGTTTGCTATACTTCTTGTCACTAGTTGGGAACCAATAGAACTATTCCCTTGACTGTATTACGAAAATGTCACATATCACTTTGTTATGCTTTTATTATGTTACATGTGCATGCAGCAAAGAGATTATTCCAAAATTTGAAGCATGGAGGCCTTTCGAAGAAGATTGAAGAACATTGTTTAAGATCAAAGGAAGTTTCAAGACTTGAAGAGCATGAAGAGAGGATTTAGGTTCAAYATTAAACAAATTAACTTAAACGTTGAAAACTCACTCTGTTTTTTACTGATTTCAGCATCATAATCCTCATTCATGGCTGCATCACATTCATCATTCAATTTTGCATTTTGATCTTCATTCATCTCTGGATTTTAAATTTTTATTCAGCATTTTGAAGATTAAACTTAAATTTTGAATAAAATGCAATATTCAAATGAGAGGAAAAAAATGTTAGGATAAAATTCTTTCTAAAATTTAGGGAAAAATCAATAGAATGTCAATCTCAGGAGAGAGAAAATAAATTTGGGGATTTATTTGAAGAGACGGAAATGTAAAGAATGAATGAAAAAAAAGCTTTTTTTTCAATTGCAAATAACGTATGGTAGGCTTGTGTGTGTGGGGAAGTGACCATGTAAAATTAAGTGATCTTAGGATACGTCCAATACTAATTGGAACCTAAGACCAATATAGAAGAAAGAAGAAATATTGGTCAACAACGCCCAATACTTTATGAATGGCCCATGAGGCAAATGAAATAACTATTAAAAAAAGCACTATAAATAGGCCAAGAAGAACAACATGCAAAGGTATTCAAAATTCTTACTCAAATTACTTCCATTAAACCATCTCTCTAAGTATATTGCTAATACATTCACCAAAGACCCATTTGCAAGTCATAGTTACAGTTCATTTGGTTGCTAGTAGTAAATGGTGGTAATGAAAATGAATTTGTATATAATTTTTTTAAGAAATTTTATGTTCATTAATTTCGATGGGAATGCAATTTGATCCCAAAAAAGTTCAATTTTCTTCTTAAATGTTCATCCCAAACAATACCACTCTCCCGATTGGTAATAAAAAATCCTCACTTGAGGGACAAAATTGTGTCTCCATGTAGAAATTTGGGGCAAAATTATTCGCCATAGTGAAAAACTTGTAAGCAAATTGATGCTTTATAGAGGTTTCAAAAGTTCTTCCCTATTTAAATGATATTATAAATTCATTCTCAATCTCACTTTTTAATCCCAACAACTAAACGGGTCGTTAGAGGTTTTGTTCGGCCCAACTCACAACCCAACATTGTTGACAAGTGGACAAGACCAATTCACACARAGACAAAATCTATCCAAGTTTAGATATATCGATGACTATGGACCCTCTCCAGTCTCCACTAGATATATCATATATCCAACATGGATTTCACTCGTTTCAATATTGCCACCAAAAATTCCCTCATTTCAAGCAAAGCCTTGCAAGTTTCAATCCCCTTATAACCAAGCAAAACTGCAGGTTAAATCCTAATACTGGTTTCGTATGTAATTGCATGAAGGTTGGATTTCACTGCCAGCAACTAATAAATACAACTAACAAATTTGTTGTAAACATTGAAACAATGGGGTTTGCATGTGAATTTTCCTTGGGCCAAAGAAATAAGAATATTTGTCTAAAATCTCACTGGATATCATTGTTAATATAATAATAATAATAATAATAATAATAATAATAATAATAATAATAATAATAATAATAATAATAATAATAATAATAATAATAAATAAGAGTAGTTCTCATGGGATCCTCACCCTTATATTATATATATAATAATATATATATATAATATATATATATATATATATATATATATATATAATATATACTATAATATTATATATATTATATCATTATTATATACTATATATATATTATTCATTCTTATATATGACGATAATTTAGTAAGATCTCACTTGTCAAAAATATTGTCAATTTTCTGAAATAAGATTTACCAGCTGTCTGGGCTATTACTCAGTTTTTCTATCTCTTGGTTTATCTTCAATTTCTTATGTTAGAATTGATTTTACAACGACTATAATTATTTTATGGGAAATTACATCTCTTGCAAATTTTAAACCTATCTCTTATCTTTCTATCCTTCCTATAAACACTTTGTAATGCCAAATTGAAAAGGGAAATAAAAAAAGTACGATGTATGGAAATAATATACTATTTAAATCCCAAAATGAAGCAAAACACCTAAACATCCAAATCTGGAGTACTAAACAGTCGCTTTACTGAAATCAAAGTCCACACTTCGTGTACTGGACACTCTACCCCCACTAACTTCTCTCATTGACCACCGTAAATGCACTGTGCCACCATCGAGCATCAAATCCGGCAAAGACTATTGATGCACCGTTGAATTCTAGCCGGAACCACGTCTGCCTGTCGAGGAAGAAAATGGCCAATCGAATTCGAAGTACATTCGCTACAGCCTAATAGAATAAGAGAATCCATGGACTTGACACCTAGAAAACCAAACCCAACACCATTGGTTAAGGCCCTGCCCAGCGCCACACCCATGGTATTGGGGACGTTTTCCAAGTGCCATTTGTTAAAAATAAAATTGAATTAAATATTTTTTGCATTTTGTAGTTTTAAAGTTTTATTAATAATGTAACAATTATTTTATTCGAATTTATTATTTTAACGTTGTTTTTAAGTTTTGGAAATTCTTAATTAATTCTTCCTATTAATAATAATTACGAATAACTATTTTACATGGCAATTTAAATTAATTATGAACTCAATTGATTATTTTGCTTAAATTCTTTCGTAAATTGAATTAAATATTAACTTTGGTGTGCCTTATCATTTTTATTGTTGTAAATATATTTATTCCAACCTACACGTCCTTCAAAAGGTGACTACAACTCGTACTTCACCGACAAGATGGATTTAGTCTTTCTTTCTTCAATGAAGCATGATTGGAGTAAAAGCAAGGTTATACGTTAGGCTTCTTCTTGTGATTGACACCGTTAAAACTTCTAATGGGAGGGTTGAATCTACTTGCGGTGATCTGAGGAGGAAGGAGCCCTGAGATATGGAGCAGCTCAGCGTAGCATACAGAGAAAAGGTGTTTGATGTTAAATTCAACTCAAAGTGTCATCTAGGGGCTGTTTAGGATGCAACGCGATCGATCTAGACCGAACCTACGGATCCAGATCTAATCGTTTTTAGAGAAGATTCTTGATCCGATCTGTAGTTGTCGATATTTTTTCTTAGATCCATATCCATATGCGATGATCTTACGGATACGGAGCTTAAACGACCAAACGTCCTACGAATAATTGCAAATTATTCTATTTGAATTTGCCAAACAACATTAATAAATTAAACCTTCCATTATATGTTCAATGTTGGGTCCAATACTTAGAAATACAAACAAATCCACAAAAGTTCAACTGATTACAATTAAAAAATATAACAAATACACACTACACTCTCACAAAGGATTCGAAATCAGTTCACAAGATACATAAAACATAACTACTGAGAATAGACTACTAATAGTAGTATAGTACTAATAACTTCATCACTACTTAATCATCAACATCTACAAAAAAAAACAAAAGAGTTAGTGATATAAATTTACATATATCACATATGAATTTCAGCCATTTACAACACATAGAATGTCAATTTTAACACTTCTCTAATCACACCCAACACAAGGAATTAACACCAATTCAGATTAAGATCATAAATCAAATACAGTTATACAAATCCACACAATTCAACTCAAAAAGATAGAAATAATACTAATAAATAATAATCATTAAAAACAGAAAAATAATAATAATACTAATACAAAAACAAATAATAATAAAATAATAATAATAAAAAATTCTTATTCGAACATACATTAATTCCTCATATAATATTATTATATAACTATTCGTATGTTAGTGTAAGTAAGCAGTTGATTAAAACCACACCATATGATTTAAACTCTTTGTCTATAAATTTAATAAAAAGAAAAATACATCAAAAATTTGAAATCATAATGACTCTGTGTGCATAAGTTTTATTTTCTCATTGTAAATTAGTTTAATATAAATTTTTAAAATGACCGCACGCATCGCGTGCTTATAGTGCTAGTATATATATATATGAGAGAGAGAGAGAGAGAGAGAGAGAGAGAGAGAGAGAGAGTTAGGTTCATATGAGAACCCCTCTTATTATGAGAACTGTAAGAACTTTCATCTCAACCTTCCAAATCAAACTAAAATAATCACATCCATTCATTTATTTTGAATTATATTTAAAGCAAAATKTGATTTTTATTACTCACTCATCCATCTCTCTTCTCCTCTCARCTCTTTCTCTCTCTTCCCTCACCACTTTCTCTCTCCTCCGTACAAGCTCAGATCGTTGGCGCTGCCGCACCACCACCACCACCACCATTACCCCGGCATGCTCCAACCCGACAAACCGGACCACCATCTCCTAGCCCACGCCCCGACGAGCTCGATCGAGCCATTTCTCTCTCCTCCCTCACCTCTCTCTCTCTCCATCAAGCCATTTCTCTCTCTCCACCGTCCTAGTAGTGGTTCGACGTGCGTGGTCGCAGTTGTAGTTGTGGTGGTGGTGGTGGTGRGTTAGGGTMTTAATATGGGTTTTTGATTTTAAGGGTTTGATTTGCGGTGGTGGTATAGGCGGGGGTTGCGGCCCTTACCGGTGGTACGGTGGTGGTTTGTTGGTGAGGATGAGGGTGCGGGTGAAGGAGCATGTGAGGGTGAGGTTGAGGGTGTTGGTGTGTAGTGAGGGTGAGGGCGGGTGCGGTGGTTCGTGTGGGAGTTGGTCGTGTGGGGTGAGCGTGTGCTTATGGGTGGGTTGAGCTAGGGTAGTGGTGGTGGTGATGGCAGGTGGGTTCAATAGTGGTGATAGTTGTTGGGTGCGGGTTGTTGGTGGTTCATGGGTGAGGGTGAGGGTGAGCTAGTTTGGGTGAGAGTGGGGTGGTTTGGGTTTGAATGGTTGAAATAGTGGTGGCCTGGTGGCGGTGACGATGCAGCAACGGTGGTGGTGGCGTCAGCTTGGTGGATGGGCTCAGTAGAGGGAGGTAGTTTGGGTTGGGCTCAGTGAAGAAGTATACAATTAGGTTGGGCTGGGCTGGGTGTGGGATGTGAGGAGGAGGAGAGAGAAAATGTTGCAAAATAGTGTAGAACATGAAGTTAATTTTTTGGAACATGATGACAAATTTTTAGAACATAAAACTATACTTTGTAGAACATGAAATTATTTGTTAAAGATGTAAATTAAAATTGTAGAACATGAAGGGTAACCGTGTAGAACATGAGACTTAAAATTGTAGAACATGAAGGGTAAAAGTATAGAACATGAGAGTTCTCATAGTTCTCACCTAAGAAGAGTTTATAATATATATATAATTATATATTATATTATATATATAATATATATTATATTATGTAAGTATTGTATATTATATGTATAGTATTAGAATTTAAGGTATTATATATATAATTATTTTATATTTTAGTCGGTTTTGTATATGTTGTAGTTGTGTTTTGATGGTGGAGGATTCCATGAATCTCTTAGGTGATGAGGATTATGAGATACTCTCATTGTTAGTACTTTTACCCTTCATGGTTCCTATTCAATTTTAAGTCTCATTGTTTCTATGTTTTGTGTCACGGTTACTTCCTTCATGGTCTAATATTTATTTACATCGTTTACAAATAATTTCATGTTCGTAGCAAGGTATATATAGTTTATGTTTACAAAATTTGTCATCATGTCGATAAAATTAACTTCATGTTCTAACACTATTTTGCAACATTTTCTCTCCCTCCTCACATCACAGCCCAGCCAGCCCAACTATTGTATACTTCTTCACTGAGCCTTAACTATCTCCCTACTGAGCCATCCCCAGCTGAGCACACTGACCGTTGCTGCCGTCACTGTTTGTGCCTACCCAGAGGCACTATATTCAAATACTTACACCAGACCACCCATCTTCTCAGTATAGTGCTTCACTCACGTCATCTCCATGTTGAACGAACACAACCGGTGCGACCCTCGACAGCTTTGCTACATGAGTTGTAAGGTTGCACGTGCATCTTACCGACGATTCGACTGGACTCTTAGTCTACTACGCCATTACGATTGTACGCAGGTGTTGCCTCACTAGCGTCAATCTTCCAATGATAGGTCACCGTCATGTGTCGTCGCGCGTACCGCTCGATTACACCTATTCTACTTTGTCTCGAGTTCACATCTGTGGTCACCGGTTAAGTTATGGCACGTCTACCAACAAGACACACGTACCAGGTATGTGTGGCCGAACCGGTTTCCTATAGACGTTACGCGTTGCAAATCGGATATGCCTTATGTCAGAAATCATATTACATAACTGCACACACACAAAACATACAACTGCGACCACTGCACGTCGAACACTACTAGGACGGTGGAGAGAGAGAATGGCTTGATGGAGAGAGAGAGAGGTGAGGGGGAGAGAAATGGCTCGATCGAGCTCGTCGGGGCGTGGGCTAGGAGATGGTGGTCCGGTTTGTCGGGTTGGAGCATGCGGGTAATGGTGGTGGTGTGGTGGTGCGGCAGCGCACACGAGTTGAGCTTGTACGGAGGAGAGAAAGTGGTGAGGGAGAGAGAGAAGAGGTTGAGAGGAGAAGAGAGATGGATGAGTGAGTAATAAATCATATTTTGCTCTTAAATAAATTCAAATAAATGAATGGATGTGATTTATTTAGTTGATTTGGAAGGTTGAGATGAAGTTCTTTACAGGTTCTCATAATAAGGAGGGTTCTCATATGAACCTAACTCTTCTCTCTCTCTCTCTGTCTTCTCTCTCTCTCTCTGTATATATATACTAGCATATAAGACGCGATGCGTGCGGTCATTTAAAAATTTATATTAAACTAATTTACAATGAGAAAATAAACTTATGCACAGAAGTCATTATGATTTCAAATTTTTGATGTATTTTCTTTTATTAAATTTATAGACAAAGAGTTATAATCATATGGTGTGGTTTTAATCAATGCTTACTTACACTAAACTACGAATAGTTTATATAATTATTATATGAGGAATTAATGTATGTTCGAATAAGATTGTTTTAGCTATTTAATACAATTTTTTTCAAATAATTTTTAATAATTAATGATTCATGGGAATAATTTAGTCAGTGTAATTAAAAAGTAATTAATAAATTTTTATTTGAATTTATAATCATACTATTAATTAAATTTTCATTTTCTTATTTATGGGTAATTAGTCAATGTAATTAAGTTTTTATTAATTTATATACTTTTTATATTGCTTAATTAATATAAATTACAAAATAAAGAGATTTCATATTTTTAAATAAAGGGCATTTAAGACTTTTACATCATTAAGGGTAATTCAGTCTTTTAAGAGGGGGGACCATCTTCCTCCCCTTCCTTATATATAGAGATTAATATATTATTATATATATATATATATATATAATATATATATATATATATATATATATATTATATATATTAATCTTTACTCATGTACAATTAAAGATATTTGATTTGTAAATTGTGCATTGCAACGTGTAAAGTAGAAGTGACAAAAATTTAGTGGAATAGAAGGAGAACTACACTTATTAAAAATTTATAATAATAAATTTAAAAATTATCATTGTACTAATATATAAGATCTCATACCATTTCTTATGCTGTATATGAAGAATTTTCATTTTAAAATGTTTTCTCTCCTTTATCCTAAAAACACACTGAAATTTAAAATGGAACGGAGGGAATACTACCTGAATAGATTAATTTTTAATAAGAAATACTCCTCATTCCATTTATTGTTTGTTTTTCCAATTGACATTCACTAGTGGAAAAAACACTATTTGATGCAAGTTTTTTGCCCCAAATGATGCAGTTGTATATGCTTCTTTTGAGCCTGCATCAAATAGGGTATTTTGTAAGTATGTAGTTACTTTTAACATGAAAGGGGATTTATCATCTACCATTTTTTTAAAATATCTTAGCGATTCTATATTATCCTTTAGTGTTTTTCCTTTTTTTAATACATTTTTATATCAAAATTATTTTTCTTAATCTCTTCTCGATTCCATATTGGGCAATGAAATGGGAAGGAAGAGAGATAGTATAGGAGATGATAAAACTAGTGTGAGTGGTGTGCCTTAAACATTTGTGAGAGTTAGTAAGGGTATGCCTTCTAATTCACTCCTAGTAGAGTAGTAGCAGACACAATTGATACCATCACTAAATGCTAATGCATATGATACGAGCAACATATTGAACGCACTATGAAATAGTTGGACATGCACCCCAAAGACAAACGAAGGTCCAATAGGCACGCGTTTTCTAGTTCGCATAAAAACTTTCCAGACGGGTTCTAGTTGCATATAAAAACCTTCCAGACGGCGTTCAATCTTGGAACAAAATTATACTTTGCAGTGAATTTCTTTTGATGTGTTGTTGTTGTTGTTGTTGTTGTTGTTGTTGTTGGTGTTGTTGTTGTTGTTGTTGTTGTTGTTGTTGTTGTTGTTTGTGTTGTTGTTTGTTGTTGTTGTTGTTTGTTGTTGTTGTTGTTTGTTGTTGTTGTTTGTTTGGTTGTTGTTGTTGTTGTTGTTTGTTGTTGTGTTGTTTTTGTTGTTGTTGTTTGCACACTCGCAAAGGCTCCCTGCCCCACCCACACTACGATCCCAGAGAACCCCTATTTTAACCTAGAAGCAATTCGCGATTTCGAACCACGGACTTCGCACTACCAGTCTACACCACCACCAATTAACTTATCTAACCTGAACCAATTTTCACCAGCGGTTGCAAACCCCAACTGATTTGGAGAAACCAATCAAGTTGTGGTCGAATTGACTTGGACAAAATTTAGGGCTTTGCGTGGATTTGACTTGGTTGGTCGAGTTTTCTGTGCTTCAGTGGTCGAATTACTAAGTCTTTTGTGGTCGAATTGCGGCGGCTGTGGGTGTCGAGTGCTGCCGGTGGTTGGAAAGTGCGGTAGTGGTTGGTGGTGCAGTGTAGTATAGTAGTACTAATGGTGGTTGTGGGTGCTGCCAATAAACTCAATCCCGTGCTCTCTTCTCAATTAGTGAGGCTAATTATTGTCTTTCACATCTATAAACATATCTTGGAAATTTCGGCTAGG
>SNQN01000107.1:110304-136290 GCA_008642245.1 Bassia scoparia
AAATTGACTCACTGATTCATGACTACCTGCTGCGTAGCTGGACAAGCCACCACCGCTGCAGACTGCTGGAGAAGCCACCGCTGCTGCTGGAGAACGCTGGACTTGACTGCTCTCTGCGCAACTACGAGCTGAGTGTTGGTCTGCTGGACTGGGCAGGGCCGTAGGGGCTTGAAAAAACTGACCGGAGCAACCTGACCGGACTACGCGCAACCTGACCGGAGCTCTGCGAGTTAGGGTTGCGACTACGAGGGAGAGTAAGTCGAGTAAGGAAGTAGGGAATTAGGGTTTTGTTTGAATGTTTTTGAAATGGTTTGAGATGTAAATGTTGTGTTTTGGATTTTTGGTAATGTAAATGTCAGTAAAGAGAGTAAAGAGTAAAGATTAAAGAATTACAGATGTGTGGTTGTTGTTTTGTTTGTTAAAAATATCTTATACTTCCTCCGTTTTATTTTAATTGAAACTTTTGCCATTTTAGAAAATATCATATTAATTACAACTTTCATTTTATTTCCTTTTTGAGAATAAATATTAGWGTGAAAAGACCAATTTACCCTTACTAAAAAAACTTTAAACATAATTATCAARCTTTAAACTAAATTATATTCCTAATCTAAATTATCTAAATTTAACTTTAAACATGATTATACTGTATAATTTATAATTTATACACATCATCTTCAACCTCCCACCACCATCAAATCATCGCATCACCACACGAACCACCTCGCAAGACTACACCACCTCGAACCACCACACCACCTCATACCCTTCGCACCACTTCGTACCACCGCTCTACCACACCCTTCGCAGCACCACCTCACCCCTCGTACCCAGAAAATCAGTCGCATAACACAAACCCAGATCGCGTCTCGATACCTCGTCTCGCACATACCCACAAACCCATATCGAACTACATACCTCACCTCGCACAAACCCAGATTGCATCTCGAACCACCTCGCCTCGCGCAAGCTTCGATCGAACCACCACTCGCACAAACCCAGATCACATCTTCAAAATTACTCACTGTCATAAAAATTGAAACGAAATGAAGATTGATTAATTTATGAAATGAATAACAGATTTTTTGGTTTATTTTTTTATAGTTTGTATATATTGATTAATTCACTTTAATTGTGAGTTATTCAAGATTCTCAATTGAATGAAGAGAAGAAAATACCTTGGAGTACGAATTGAACTGGGTGCATCACTGATGAGATTTGAGGATGGTGTTAGTTAATGGCGACGATGTGGCGGTGCGATGGTGCGAGTTGGTGATGGTGGTGGTTAGAAGTGGTGGTGCCGGTAGTGATTGGTTGTGCTGGCAATAGCAATAGTGGTCATCATCATCTTCCCTCTCTTTCTTTCTTCTAATAATTAAGGGTAACATAGTCATTTACACCCTTAAACACAATTTGCAAATTTCTCCTAGGAGTCRGAGCCRTCCTTAAAGTTGCAATCTTTTCAAAACGGAGGAAGTATATAAATATATTAAAAAWATATATATATTTATTATTTTAAAAAAAGGGTAAACGGATCTGGATCCGYATCCGTATCCATTTTTCTAGGCAYGATCCGTATCCGACCCGGATCCATTGGGTCAAAAAATTTAGGATCCATATCCGTATAAACGGATACACATCCGCGGATCCWGAGCTGGTCCAYGATCCATTGCCAACTCTAGGTGTCAAGTGTTGTGGTGCGTGTACACTATGACTAATGGTGGAATGCACAACCACGGACTAATGGTGTATGCGAAGGGTCACCGACAGCTCGACGTCTTTACTCCCATCGCCGTAAAAATGATAGTGACATGACTGATGCACAAGGTAAACCTACTCCGATTCTGAGATCTTTTAAGCTCCACTTTCCTAAATTAAACCTTAACAAGATGCACATCAACAACTGTAGAGATTGGTTGAAGCGACAGAAGATCGAGAACAAGAATCCCGCTCAACGGTTACTCACACTAGCAGCTAAGCATAAGTACCTATTTTGGCTTGATTCTGATGACARTGGATGTGTTACTCGTACTTTTGTGGCTCACCGAAAATCGGTGAACCTCCTTTGCACTTATTTGCATGTGACACTTTTGCATTCAACATACAAGACATATCGGTACAAGTATCCTTTGGTAGAGGTTATAGGGGTGACTCCGATGAACATGGACTTTTTATTGGTTGGGCATTGTTGAAGACGAAAGCTGAGGTTGACTATAGGTAATAATAATTTTAAGTTACGTAATACTTAATTGACGATATAATGATAGAATTAATATTTAAATTGAATTGGATTCAGGTGGTTTCTCGAAATGCTTGCAAACTTGATCGGGAATCGTGTCAAACCGAATGTCATTGTGACTGATCAAGAGCTTGCTTTGTTCACCTATAGTCATGAGATATTTCCTAATTCGTCTCACTTGCTTAGCACATGGCAAATCAATCGTGATGTTGAGGGTTGGGTTAGGAAAAAGATGAGGCAAGCTGGAATGGCCACAAAATTTGGCAGAGGATCATGGTCAAGATTACTTCACTCTTCTACAGAGGAGGAGTACGAGGACAACAAGACAAACCTATTGAACCTGTGGTATTAGGTTCGATARCCCCATGAGCAACTTAGGGATGATCTTTTTGATCTTGAGGAAGGGAAAACGAATATTGGGGAGTACCTCGACAAACATGGCTGCAGCATCAGAAGAAGTTCGTAGAAGCGTGGACAGACTGGGTTCATCATTTCAGGAACACCACAAACTGCCGCACTGAAATTCAACACTCTTACATCAAAAGTTGGATCCAAAACTCTACGTTAGCTGCAGACACATTATTCGAGGAGATGCACGCTGGAATTGAGACTCAAATCATCCAAATTAAGAGCTCACTTGAGCTTTGTAGGCGGAAGCATGATACTGAATTTGACGAATTTCTTACCTTTGTGCACTTACAAGGTAAGGTGTCGAACTATTTCATGACACTAATGACGAAAGAGATCGTCAAGCTAGCTGAGTAGGACTACGTGGTGTGGAGTAGTGTGATTGTGTGGTGAAGGAAACTCACGGCATACCCTGTGCTTGTTCCATTTTAATGTCGATGGATGAGGACCGAGGTGTGTACATGAATGAGGTTGACCCCTTCTAGACGACATTGGTCATTGGGGGCGGCATTAACATACTCGCATTTGCTGAGGAAGCTGAACAAGATTCACAATTCTTTATGGAGTTAGTTGAGGAGGTTTGAGTCAGTGATCCAACAGTTAGGAGGTTGGTATCTCGTTTGATTCYTGGTCAGCTTCACCCTCACTTAGATTCGAGAAATCCGATACGCAAACCAATGATGAACATGAACACTCGYAGAGCACCAAAGAGGTCGAAGGCTACACAGCGGGTTTCGTCCTCTTAGGAGTTCCATGGTCGTCCTAGCAGATGATCGAAAGGTCATTCATCATCATGTGACGTGTCTCAAAATCGTGCTTTAGGCAATTGGAGGTTCATTTGAGATTATTATGTTTAGATTATGCTTTCATTATCAATATAAATTAAAAAATTAAATTGTGTTGAATCAGGTCAACAAAGTGTCGCGTCCGGTTTCCCTTACGTCGATAAAGTACCTTAAGTCATTCTTCCATATCTTGAAGACTAGCTAGATGTTAGAGGTGATGGAAATTGTGGTTTTTATTGTGTTGCGGATGCTATTCACCACGATGAGAAGAGGTGGGTTTTTTTGAGCAGATGTACAGCTAACGAATTGGTGGCAAATTTCCACCTCTATGAGCAAATCTATGGTACAGATCTAGCTCTTGAAGCCGCCGAGTGGATCACTTAGGAAGGTGGTTCGTGCAGACCAGAGCATCAGATAGAGGTCGTAGAAGACCTATTCCCGATAGCCAACCAGTACAAATGTACGATCATATGCTTTTTAGTAGACCTAGAAAGTCGTAACCCAAACTGGTCTGTAACGGTTTTTGCCTTTGACTACTGGTGGTAGGAACACTAGGCCAACTATGGAGTTAGTTATAGTGCCCCTCAAGGATTACCGACACTATGTACGGCTGCATCTGCAGAATGGGTTCCTAATTCCGCCTATCAGTCCTTTGTGGGAAGATCTAAATGACGCAACTGTTCACGATTGGGATGGATTGTACGCTTCTACGAGAGCCATGTGGGATAGGTTAACTGAACGAGTTTCGAGTCAGGAGCAATTTAACTTGGACGATCATTAGTTACTTGTTTGACAAACTCAATTTTGTACCCAAGCACGTTTTAGGATGCCYTAACATTTAATAGTATTGTTTCATTGCATTGCTAGTCCAAAATGRATAAAATCCAAAATGCAAATAAGAAATCCAAAAAGCAAATGAAGTCKAAAATAAAAATAAGAAGTCCAGAATACAAAACAAGTCTGCAATGCTAAGAAAGTTCAAAATACATAACAAGTAGAATATTAATAAGTAGCATGACAACTAATCAGATTCCTGATCGTCATTGTCATCGTCATCGGTACCATCATCATCATCATCATCATCCTTGTCATCCTCATCATCATTGTCACCATCATCCGCCTCGCTCTTCAACCTGCAACATCCCAGGGCACAATGTAGCCATCCATTTTCGACACAACGCATTAGCATCTAAACGAGGCATCATTATTCTTACAACTATGGTGGTGTAGCGTCAAACTACCACATACGCCCATCCATAAGTTCACCCACWGTTTTAAACGATAACGTTATTAAGGATATGACAATGAATAAGCAAAACTTCATTTAAAACTCATAAAAAATAATACCTTATACGTTGTTGTGATCGGTGGCATCTGCGCGTACGTCGGACCTTACTCTGGGGATTGTAGTAGACGTGAATGTGAATGTTAGAAGTACCAAGTCATGTACTCACCACCTACTACATACAAAGTAGTTGGTTTGTTCTGTGCAAATCGATCTAACGACAAGCTAGTACCATGAGGGAAGGAGGCCCACCTAGAAAGGAGGGCTCTAACTGCATGCTTAACCACATACGGACCCTTTGTGGTCTAGAAGTTGACTCTGGCTCTATAGGGGGGATTGGAACACACTATTTCCGTACTAACTGACGGAAGCAACACATAGGCATGTACTACTCAATTATATCATGACATGCAATGGTACCCATGTATAGAGTCCTAGGTACCATTAATGCTAGATCAGGGTCGTAAGGGAGCCAATCTATCTGTTAAGAAAAAAGTTAGCAAGACACTATAACAAGTTGACAATAAAAACCAAAAATACAAACGATAAATCAAACGTAGCAAAGATGCAGTCAACAGGTCCTGCTTTGTCCTCAATGCCCTGAGACGAAGCTCGTCCTTACCCTTACGCTCGTCAATAACACTCCACATCAAAGCAAGTGGACTACCCTGCTGCAACATCAACCTGTCTTGATGCGACCTAAACATCGGAAAGTACTCGTATATCCAAGTTTGTAGAAGAGTAAGGCAACTGCACATTTGAGTTTTCCCAGCGCTACTGGCCATGCCCAACTAACGATATAAGAAGGCTAGAGTGGATGATCCCCACGAAACACCAGACTGATCTACAACCTAATCTGCAAAGATGAAATCATGTTTCTGCATCCTCGATGAACTCTTATCAGTAAATAAGAGCGCACCCACTATCAGAGAAAAGATGGAAGCTAACTGCATATCCTAGTCATTGTACACGGTATGACAATGCTCAAGAACACTACGACAACGAACACTAGTCTTGTTCATCACTGTCTTTGTGACACTATTCTAGCCAAGAAGATAGATAACAGAAAGTGTCAATTGTTCCGCATTCCCCTTTGTCACCAGAGTAGAACCTTCAATGGGAATGCAGAGGATCTAAAGCACATCATGAAGGAGAATACTCATCTCACCAAAAGAAAGGTGAAAGTTGTTTGTCTCAAGATGCCACCTCTCAARGAAAGTCGTTATGAGCGGATATTCAATAGCACTAAAGATACAAAAGGGGACTTCTCGAAGCCCGGACATATGAATAAGATCTTGCAACCGAGGACTCAACTGTCGCATCCAAATCTGCAACTTCTCAGCCAGTATCCTCCTATTATAACACCTCAACACCTTCGGATGACTGTTGTTCCAAAATCTTAGATCAACATGACCGCCAATGAATGGAATCATGCTGATGCCATAAGGACCACCAGGAACCGGAGCAGTGACACGCCTTTTGCACCCTTAAGAGCCTTTATGGTACGAGAGCTGCCTTCCCCCAGAACAAATCAACCTGCAAAACCCTYAGACACTCGCCACTGACGACCAACAGTATCCATCTCCATCTCATCCTCCATGTAAGCAACGAAGGCATCAGTGTTGTCCTCTACATCATCATTAGCATTATCATCATCATCGTCACCCTAATCACCACAACCTTGACCCTCATCGTGACTGGACGTATGCAACTTTTGTCGCACATCTCGAACATGTATGTCCCTCCGAACAGATGTAGTTATGCCACGTGAATGCGGATGTCGTGGACCAGAGCCATCCACCACGGGCTAACTCCTAAGCAGTGTTTTCCCAGCACCGTGACGAGGAGGCTAAATTATAAAGAACTAGTTTAGATATACAAATGAACTAACTAATTCCCCATTTGTTACCAATTATAGACCTTAAAATATTATATTACCATAAATCTAATTATCTCGTTAATCTAATCTAATTCTCAATTTACTACCAATTATAAACCTTAACTTATATTAATTTGTTATACTAATATAATTCTATATTACTTAGTGTTTCGCCACCAAAGATTCACTAAGTTAATATCAACTAATTATGACATGAAATATTAAACAAAATAACCGACAACTAAGGTAATTACTAAACTTGATAATTTTCATAAAATTGTACAACTACCAAATAATATCATTTCGAAAATAAAAATTCAACTAAGTATAAAATAAATAAAGGAGGCCAGCCTATGGCAAACATCCAAACCAGCCATGGGCACCTTGGTTTTGGCGCCTGTCCTAGGAGTCAAGACCAAGGTCTCCTCTCCTATTCTAGGCATCGAAACCTTGGTCTAAACGCCTAGAGCAGGCGCTATAACAAAGGTGCTCATGCTTGGTTTGGGCGTTTTCCCTAGGGTTACCACGCATATACAAGGCTCCAAACTAAAAAATTTTGCTAACCTCCACCGACGGCAGCAACTCCTCCGTCGACGCTAGGGTGGACGTCCCTTCACTGGTACTCGTCGCCCCCTCCTTCTTCTTTGCGGTGACTTTTTTTGTTTTGGGTCCATAATGTGATGGTTGTTGGTGGTTGTTGGTGGTGGTGGTGGTGGAAGAGGTAATAAGTCTAGGTGGAATTTTGGGGTTTTATTAGAGAGAGAAATGAAATTAGGTGTGAATAGGTGAAGGAAGGAGGGAGGGGTATTTAAGGTAATGTGCTTGAAATATGGACTTTGATTTAAGTATAAGTGGACTTTGAATAGCATTCCCTAATTCWAATTCAATCATTTTATACTTGTATTTTTATCTTTTACTATAAACGGGGTACAAAGTAGCGCTGACAAAATTTGACACGACACGAACACAATCTTTAAAAAAGRGGGTTAGGTTTGAGATTTTCGACATGAAAAGTTAAATGGGTTGACACGAACACAACCTGAAATTAAATGGCTAATTAGGTTCAGGTTGAGATTCCTCAACACAAAACTCACCTGTAATGAAACAACACTTAAAAATGCAAAAGTAAAATACGAAGTATATTACTCAGTATATGCATGTGCCCTTATTGAGCCTTGTCCTACGTCGATTTCATTCATGGGCTTGAGCCACGGATCCCGCACGTGAGTGCGTTAGGGTATTGTTGTCCAGTGGGGAATCGCCARCGTGCCTATACAGGTTGATCATAGACGCCTGAAATATTGGTGCCAATTTAATGGGCTCATTGTGTGATCCATTAACCAAGTCGTGGGTTTAGAAACATAATACGYAAATAATCTTTGACCCAACCTGCCCGSATGTAGCGGCCTCTACTTGGTCTCATTGTAATTCCATTCGATCAAATTRGTTGAATACACAACTACTTAGCAATTTTATCCTTAGGAAGTGCACTAACCTTAGAAATTTATTAAAGGGTGAGTAACTTTGGTGGAAGTCTGATAGTTGTAGCATTAGGTTGAAGGTTTTTTCTCAAATATTATAGAAGTTGATTTACTAATTAGTGCCATTTTTTTGTATGGTATGAATTCTGTTTTTCGTTTATGTAGTAGAATCATATATAGACAATGGACAGAAGATGGCATGCCCAATTGATCTTCTTTCCTTAATCAATGTTGGAAAGGGCCAATGAATAATTGATTATTATACTCATTGAAATTTGTTTTGTGCTCATCCATTGTTCATAGCTCCAAGATTCATCTTGAGGAGTTAAAATTAGCAAATGTTGGTCTAGTCACTGTTTTTTAGTTTAGGATGACTAGTATTAGGTTGAAGTTATTTTTCTTAAGACCTTCATTGTTTTACTGTTTGTAGTTTTTAAGACTAGTATATTATTAGATTGTTTATCATTATTTATCTATTGGCTTGTCCATRGGTTGTAGGTATTTGTCGCAAGAAAGAATGCTTACAATGTCGAAGAAATGGACGAGGTTCGTGAACAATTGGCGAAGTTCTTCAGAACAAAGTATCTTGTTTCCTAGCAAGCTAGATAGTTGATCTTGTTTAATATAGTCTAACATGATGGATATTGGTATTAGTTTCATGTTAGTTGCACATMTTATTTTGGATGATTTTTAGTTATTTGTGGAACTTGGAACTTGTTAGCTGACATTTTGGATGTTGATCGATATGACATCGATGTTTTATGTATGAAATTTGCGGTGTATTAAATATGAGTTTTATAAAACAGGTTTATATTTTGGGATTGTTTAATTTTAGTCAAAATGCTGCCGAAATTTCTATATATATATATATATATATATATATATATATATAGACATACACATTTGTAACCATCATATTGTTATATGGTTACAAATGCAACTCTTATTTAACCATCAAATCGTATTTTAGTTACAAATAAATGTACTTTAGGTACCATCAATGTGTGTTAGTTATCTATAATGTGTATTAGGTACCAACAAAACCAATAGTCAAAGTAAAAAATGGATATTTGTAACCATCAATTTAGAAAGTAATTACCAATAACACGCTATTGGTAACCATCATATTGTTGGTTACCAATAAATGACTTTAGGTAACTGCCACAGAGGTAACCATCGATGTTGGTTACCTAAAGCCCAAAAATGATGGTTACCTATGGCAGTTTTTCCACTAGTGAGTTTCTATTATGCAAAAATCACTACCTAGCCTAATTATTGTGATCACTTCAAATTAATCAAATTAATAAGGTGTTTAAAATTAATTTGTCCATGATTAATCTGAATTTAATGTGATTCAACAATTTCAAGTCTTGTTTAAGAAATAAAAAAAAGTGATTTTATGCATAAACAATATCAACATACATATAGGATGATGGTTAGTATGCAATAATAGAAAACTCAAATATTCGAATCAAACTTACCTTGCTTCGCTATCAATCACAAGAGAAAATAAAGMTTAGTTTATCAAAAACTTTGTTTCGACTTGAATCGCTTATTACAACAAAAGAGATTGTTAGCATTGACAATTACGATTAAAGCAATTGCGATAAAGCGAAAACGATTGAAAACTACTGAATTTACATGATTGAAATTCCAGAAGCGAAATTATAATTCATATTATTGAAATTCAAAAGCGAGAAAAACAATAATAAAAAGTAAAGAGAGAATTGAATTGAATAGCCTCAGAATTTGTACCTTGATTCGAAATAAAAACGACTCCGAAAGTAGCGACGAATTTGAGAACCTTAGATTTTGATGAGTGATTTGTGACAGAGAATTTTAAGAGTTATGAATTGCCTTAAACACAAGAGAATTCGTTTAGTTAAGCTGATTTTCGTTGATCACCGAGAGCATGTATTTATAGCCGTATGGGAAAAGATAGGTGGAAAAAGAAGATATACTATTACGGATACCACCATATATACGGTCCAGGGAACCATATATACGGTAGAGCCATCCGTATATGGTCCGTATATACGGGATGGGATGACGTGGCCACGTCAGCGATCCGTGTTTAATTATTGCTCAATCTATCTTTTTCGTTCGGGAATTCATATCTTTGTTTTTGCATCTAATCTACTATTCAATTGACCTTTATCCACTTGTGGGTAAACATGATTAACCTTCTAGAATATTCCGGATAATTTTCYAATTTTCTGAATTTATCTACGAATTTATGAATTTAATTAATTTRGAAAAATCATTTCGCAAAATTGTAAAAATCATAGAAAATCATAGAAAAATCAAAAAAAATTATTTAAAAATATTGGCGAAATCAGAAAAATGAGAGAAATAATATGAAAATAAAGAATATTAGAAAAGACCTTTAGAAATAGTTCTAAAAAATCATTCTTACTAAGAAAAATGCACTAAAATTAGTAAATAATTAAAATAAATATTTTCCGCCTATTATTGAGCTCTCGGCATACGTTTTCAAATTCAACTTTACCTCAACTTGTGCATAAGGATGTGATTTAATGAATATGGTTTGTGGATTTTGTCGCGACTTCCGAAATCAAATCTATTTCGATATATCGTAATTTTCCTCGTCGGCTATTCAATTTGGGGAGACATTTTTAGGTGTCTGCACTTGGGGTAAAAACTAATGCCCAAATTTTAAAAAAATAGTGAAAAAATAAGCAAAAATTGATGTGACACGAAAAACATGACAAAAACAAGACCTGGAAAAGCGGGGTAGGTTTTGAGATTCTTGACACAAAAGGTTAAATGAATCGACACAAACATGACCTGAAATCAAAATAGATCGGGTTAGTATCGAGTTTTTGTCACGAAAATTTTATAACCGAACACGACATGACACAACTCATTTGTCAGCGCTAGTACAAAAGACAGTACATTGGCATATCAATGAAAAAAATAGCATTTTATAATGGATCTATAACTTGATGAGCTAGATTTTTTTTTTTTTGTATCCTTAGTATGCCTTTTTCCTTTTAAACATCAACAACATGCATCGCCTTTAACAACCATCAACACTCCTTATCACCACCATTGTCCCTCACACCAATAACACTATAACATGACTTCTCTGTATCCAGATGTCATTACTTCATCATATAAAAGAATGTAATTAAATAATTTATATCTCACAAATAGTGAAATAGTAGTGAATTATTGTGTTTTAATAATTAAATTAGAGGTGAGAAAAATATGTTCGACGATATTTTAGCTCATAGTTGACCCAAAATTTGGCTAAAAGGAACACGTAAGTGGCCTGGCTTTATTGTTTGGCCCAAATTGGTTTGAAATCCTCGAGACCTAGCCTTAATTTAAGGCTTGTTACGGATTAAAATATCTCTGTTAACTTTCGTTGACTTAGTTGAAAGAGTTTGACCAATGAAGTAATGTAACTAGCGATAATCGAAGCAGTAGAGAGACTGGCGATGTGCGGCATTTCTGAGTAATGTTATCTAGCGATATGACGAAAGCGATAGAGGGGAGTTATGAAGGAAGTGATCCACTCGAATAAAGCCTAATAATAGACGGCCCATGAGATACAAGCGATAGCGAGATTTGGAGGGAAGCATAGGATCAAAATATAAAAAGAGGCGGCAAGGAACCCGTCAAGCAAAATACTTCCACCCAGGAACTTCACCTTGGACGCCTATAAATAGACATAGACGGATCGAGAGAAAACAACAACAAACATCAACAACATCAATCTATCTTCTTTTCGCATTTAGCTTCTCTTAGCCACACTTGGCTTAATAGCCAAGTATAGTTTAGATAGCGTAGCTTAGTTCATCCCACAATGGATCAGTAGTTTGCTCGTTTTCATTCCAATTGTGTGAACATGGATGTAATCATCATTCCTTGTAATATGATTGTAATCTGATACTTATCCGTTTAAAATGGATGGTTTTCGTTCTATTTATCTTTGTTTGTTTTACACTTCAGTCTTGTTCCCGCATCAAGGTCATTTCCTGATGCATTAATCTTCTTCATTAACGCTACTATTTAGGAGTCATTTTACGTTAGCAAGGTTATCTATATAATCAATAACCAGAGCGAGGGAGCCCCTACTGAACTAAAACAACATTGGGTAGTTGACTTGTTGGTTGAAGTGCAAAATCACCTCAACAAGGCTAAAGCCCGGTCAGCCTTCACAACAAGAAAACATGCGCGGGCGACTGCATTAGCGACGATTTCGATCGCTAATACATTTAGCGACGATTTCGTCGCTAATTACCATTTAGCGACCGATTTTTCGGTCCTAAGTGGCTCTTTTTTAGTCACAAAAAAAAAATAGCGACCGAAAATTGATCGCTAAAAGTTTAGCGACCGATTTTTTTCTCAGGAAACCCTCCACGATCGTCTTTAATTAGCGACCGACATTCGGTCGCTAATTGCTTTTACCCTCAAAAAAGTTACAATTAGGACCGAAAATCGATCGCTAATTCATTTCCATCTAAAAAATGCATGGAAATTGAATTTAGCACCGATTTGCGGTCGCTAAAATGTGCTTTTTTGCTTTTTTTATCGTGGATATTAAACCTTTTTTTGCGTAAATGTAATATAAAAAAATAATATTAAACGGAAAACAAATAAATATGCAAAAATAAAATTTATAAGAACATATAAGTAAAGTCGTAATATACGAATAATTAACGCAATAATATTTTCTAAAATTCTCTAGTGAAAATGTAATAAAAACGTACGATGGAATTAAATCAGAATCCAAATAATCTTAAATATAGAACTACTATTGCTACGCTAAATAAAAAGTTCCAATGCATCTTTTGGACTCTTGTTTAAAAAACAATGAAGTCAGAATGTCACTAATGACTGACGCCATGATATCTCGATTATAATCTAAACTTCATACGCTCTTCCATCACGAATTAACAATTTACCCCCTTGACACTCAAGCTTGGATGGTAAAACACTTTCCAAAACTTGTTGAGCTGTCCACTGAGGACCAGAAGAACTTGGTTTCAATAATGCAGGATAAGGCAAAACAGTAGACGAATACATAGCCAACTGTTGAGTTGATGCCCTGTCCAGAAAATACGACTTAAACATAGTTTTCAAAGACAGCAATGAATCAGTAGCAAGCTGCAAGTTGAGATTTCCACTATGTGAGCTCAACAGCTGTTTCTCCACTGAAAATAGCTCCAAGACTTCAGCTCTAGCAGTTAGAGATTGGGGATAAAATAAGTGAACACAGTCCCCATCAAAATCTGCCGCCAAAGGACCGCACATAAGAGGGTTTATCTTAACCACATTATCATCATGAATGTACACACGCAAGGCTTGCAAAGAATGCTTATGAGTTATAGGCGGTCGGTTGATAAATACTATATCACCATCCATTATCCTCCTATGAACAACCTGACCAAGCCTAAGAAATGTATGCCCCTTCGAACCTTCCCTCAATGAGTATGTAGATGACCCATCCTTAAAAGTTAAACACAGCTTTTTATCGACAAGATTCTGCAAATATTGTATATTATGCACATTCACTCTCTCTTCAAACGGTCATTTTTTGTGCAATCTCACAAGGTACACCAACTTCATTTACTGGGCTATAGGCATCACCTGTGATGACAGAACGTGATGGAAAACCAGATCCCTTGCTTATGAAAAGGGTTCTCATTTTCTCAACCCATGCTTTAGTGGATGAGTTATTCCCATCTTTGCTCACCCCAAAGCGCTTGTCACCATCTCGTGCAGCCTATTTAAAATTGAAATGCATAGCAAGGATATAATAAGCTTTAGATATTGATAGATTCAAGCCATCACATATAAAGTAAAAAAAACTAATTTGAACATAAATATTTATACCTTGCCAGTGCCTCTGATTTGGAGATACTGCAAAACAGCTACCTGCAAGTCATTTGCTTCAAATTCATGTGACTCAAAGTTAGGTTCACCAGATCGAGAGCTCCTTATAACCTCGATTTGCCGCAGAACCTTCTTTAAGATAGCTGAAGAAAGATCCTGAAATGCAACACAAGTAAACATATATCAGAGCTGTTATGTCTTGAAGCTTAAGCAAACATATCTCTTCTACTCACCGAGGACATAACACTGACTCCATCTGATATGTCAGGGACAGATAAGCAATTAGGTGGTACTGGTAAATAGCGCAAGATGTACCCATCTTGTGGGGTTTATCCTTTTTTAACAAGCTTTCTTCAGGTAACTTTTTCAACATCACTAAAACCTGATCCATAATGACAAACAGGTGACAGAAAGATGGTTACAACCAAAGAGACAAATAAAACATTCACAATTGGGGGGGAAGGAGAAYAAGAAAACCCGAATGATCACTACACGAAACAAAATTTGACAACTCCATTAAGATTTATTCCCCTCAAACCACTTCTACTCATCATAACAAAATGTTCATGCACTTCAATGCACATTGGGTCAAAAGGGGTGAAAAATTGCACTTCAACGCACATAGGGTGAAAAGGGGTGAAAACTTGCAAAAAATTGCACTCAGAACACCATACAGTCATACACAGACAATTAATCAATGTGAGGTGGCAACACATTTCCTTGAAGTTGAACAGAATATGTACAACTGAATTTGTTTCCCCAGAAATAAAGATTTAAACTTCATTCTCCTTTGTTTGGTCCAATGGAAGAAAAGAAAAAGGAAAGGAGATAGAAAAAAGAGAGGAAGAAATTCATTGTAGAGAGATAGATAATAGTGTTTTTCTTAAGAACGGGGGAGGACAGACAAAAGTAGTAACAATTAGGCCAAGCCAAACACCTTCAATAAGTAAATTACGAGGCAACAATGAATCGGTTCATCGAACAAGCTATATTTATCTGCTTCTAGTATCAGGCATTGGCATTGTTGCTCAAAACATGGGAAACAAACGCTCATAAGGAGCAGAGGCTAGCAAATGCCATCCCATACTTTGTACCATATTTTCAAGAAATTCAACAACGTCTTGCCCGGATCTAGCTAGAACTCTCAGCTCCAGGAAGCTAGCTCCATCATTGTTTTTGCATTCTCTATAGATACAATGGCAAAGCTTTTCGCCAAGTCAGCAACAAAAATAAAGGTTAGTAAGCCAGGTAAAAACTCATTCATTTGTAGAGAAAAGAAAGTTCAAACTCCTAATTGAGCAGAAATTTCTCCAAGTAAAACTCCCCAAGAACATTATCAAGTAAAAAAGATGTAGCTAACACAAAGAAAAGAACTGATACGAGACATTTATGCTTATCCCTACACATTTGGATAGCAATTATACATCAGCTTAAATTTCATACAGCTAAATATATTAAAAGTGTTATTTTGTTATGCAGACAGTTAATAGAATAGGTAATAACTAAGTATTAACATTAGTCCATAGAGATAAAATAACAAGTGAAACAATTTATTAAGAATGAACCTATAATACCAATACCAATTGTCATTTTTGTATTGAGAATAATCACTGTGAATACAGTATTTATGTACACCGTCAGTAACTTAACTAAACTAAAAATCAACCACCATACAAAACTACAAAATTCTCTTTAGCTTGATTTGAGACTAAATCCTATTTTAAATGATAGAAGTTAGTCAGAGAGAAGCGACTGTAAGGGAGGGAAAAATCAATTCGGAAAATGAAGAGTGAATTATTCTTTTAAAAAATAGATAGAGGAAACCAAACAACAGAGATATACATTCAGATAATCAATCCAAACAAGACGAATTGTATTGATGTGTATAACATAAGCCATGTGAACACTTAATCACACTGACTACAACAGCTTTCTCCTCGACACATTGCCTTCACTGGGACTGCAAAATTTTAATGTATGCAATTAAATCATAAAAAAATAAACATAATAACAGATTTTTAAACATAACAAATAACCAGTAAAATGGCCATCAACAATCTAAAAATATGAAAATTAAATTAAAAAAAACGCAAGAAATGAAGAACTTCATGATCATTTCAATCAAAAAACATACATTACATTTTCATAAAGATGCATTTAATTAAAACCTAATTTTACATCTCATATAGTCTCAATTAAACCAATCCAAACAATTTCCGCTTTCTTAAATATAGGAAATTTGGGTCAGAACCTACCCACACTTTTGTCAAATTTGAAAAGTACTCACTTTTTTTTTTTTTCTAACACTCACCACTTTTTTTTCTTTGTGAACAAGACCATAGTAGTATTTTCAGAAAACCAAAACGTCAATGGGCCACAGACATCTAGTTTTTCGGCCAATAGCTTCCATGGATGATGTGTTGCACATGTTTGCCCATTTTAATTGATAACTCCCACTACCACCTTCTCTTCTTGCTCCTCCTTAGTCTGTACTCATTTTCCTTCAATTCCCTTCTATTTCTGTAAACCAAATCCCAATCTATTCATTCCCTTCTCCATTTTAATTTCTTTAAAACCTAAATCAAATTCATAATCAATAATCAATTGAGCAAAATAATACAATAACAAAGCAGTAATATCCAAACATAGTCAGATCAGAAAATACTGACTTTTAAGCTTTGATCGGATTATTCTCACTACATTAAATAACCGATTTTTTTGTAAATTATGTAATTACATTAAGCCAGAATAGACATAAGATGATACGAACAAATACCTGATCTTGAGCTCCAGACACAACTGCGTCAAACTCGAGAATCAGCAAATCTGATCACAAAAAATAAGAAAAATAGAGAGGACAAGAACTAAGGTGATCAACTATTTTATAATATAGAGAATTTTACATGTAACAATTGTGAACTGCTGTCTTCCTGTTCCTCTCTCTGCATACGAACACTCGCACAAGGCCCAGATCGATCGCTGCTGAGAGGGGGCTCCAGCCCGCTGCGCGATACTGCTCGACGAACGCACACAGCGCCACGCAGGATACTGCTCCTCCTGCCTCTAGCCTCGCGTACCGCCTCGCTGGTTGTGGGGGATTTTGTTCAATTGATTATGATTTTGATTTGGGCGTTTTTAATTGAACAAGGAATTGAATTGCGGGACGTAAGGAATTGAATTGAATAGATTGGTAGATTTGCAATAGATTGAAATGAAAAAAAAAGGAAAAAAGGAAAAAAGGGGGAAGCAGATGGAGGTGAGCAACAAACAGAGGGAGTGAGGTGGGGGAAGAAGAAAGAAAGAAAGAAAAAAATGAAAAGAGATTAAAATGAAGGCAGAAATGAAAGAAGGCAGAAGAAATGGAGAAGAAGAAAGAAGGCCAGAACGAAGAATAAGAAGAGGAAAGAAAAAAGAAAAAAAGAAAAGAAAAGAATAAAGGGGTAATAAGGGGGGCAAAAGAGTAATTTCATCACGGAAAAATGGGAAGAAAGGTGGTATTGCGGTGGGGGCCACCATATCGGAAATGTTTTGTTTGGTCGAAATATACTATGGGTCGTGGTTTCACAAGGAAAAACAAAGTGGGTAATTGTTTTAAAAAAAAAAAAAAGTGGGTGGTTGTTTTCACAAGTTTGACAAAAAGTGGGTAGTTGTTGAAAATTTCTTAGATAATATAATCAAAACATGATTAAAACATAATATTTATGCAAATTCATCAAATAAAATTGATTAGAAATCAATTTGGAGGTTTATGGTTTATACCTTAAGAATTGGGCACAAAGGAACAAAGGGAAGAGGAGAGAGAAGGACGGTTGGGCTGGTGGTCGGAGGATGCTTGCCGCCGTCCTGCTGCCGCTGCTGCCTTGCGTCGCCGCAGGTGGTAGTGGTGGTGGTGGTGTTGTTGCTCGGCGAAGGAGACACATGGGAGAAGGAGAGAGGGAAAGAGGGAGAAAAGGAGAGGGAGAAAGAGGAGAGACGCCGGAGGGAGGAGTGAGAGTGGGTTTGTCGAGTTAGAGGGAAGAGTGAATTTTTGGGGTTTTGAATTTTGGGGTTTGTCGAGTGAGAGGGAAGAGTGAGAGTGTCGAGTGTTTATTTTGGGGTTTTTAATTTAAAGTGATTTTTGTTTTTTTTTAAAAAAAATTAGCGATCGATACGTCGGTCGCTAAAATTTTTTGGATTCAAAACACAAACCGCCACTGATTATTTCCTTAGCGACAGATTATTCGGTCGCTAATTTTGGCTACCGAATAATCGGTCGCTAATTTTGGCGACTGAATAATCGGTCTCTAACGGTCGCAATAGCGACCGACTAAAAATCGGTCGCTAAAAGCGGTCGCCCGATGACGAATTTCTAGAACTGCTTAATTTGAGGGTAATTATTATCCCAATATGAGAGTAACTATTATTCTAGGGTGGATGAGGGTAATATCTCCCATCAAATGAGGGTAATAGTTTGTATTTTCTTTTCACCACCACCCGTGATACAACACTACTCGTGAGCTACTTGAAATCGGCTRAGTCAAAACTCGATCAAAGCTCGACTCGAGATGCTAACGAGTCGAGTTGAGCAGCAATGAACTCGACTCGAAAAGCTTATGAGACTCGATTTTTTTAATATATGTACATATATAAATATAAACTAAAGTTCAAAAATTTCTATAATATCCCATCAAAAACTAAAATAAAAAAGTTCAAGGAAATGGTTTGGTATAACTTGGTTGCAATTTTTGGAAGGAAGTGTTGATAGGTCAACTTCCAACGGGGTATATCTCTCAAACTAATTGGATTTTTGAGGTGATTTAAGTTGGAAGTAAAAGTTTGTTCAACTATATTTCCAATGGTTGGTTATACACTTGATTTGGTGGACTAACGAAGAAGTTATGGCCGTTTCAAATTGGAGCATCTAAACTACAAAAAACAAAACTTTTGAAAGAGTTTTGAGGTCAACTTCAATTGGGCATATCTCTCAAACTGCTTAGAGTTTTGAGTAATTTAAGTTGGAGGTGAAAGCTTGTTCAAATATCTTTCCAATGGTAGGTCATACACTTGATTTGGTGAAGTAAAAAAAAGTTTTGACTGTTTCAAATGGGGTTGTTTGAACTAGTATAAAGGAAAGGAAGAAGTGAGAAGTTCTCACATCGAAATATTGAAGAAATGCAATGGTTAGACTTGAGATGACTTATAAAAAGAGCAAGTTTGAGGAATGTTACAACATTAGTGGGCTTAATATTTGGCCTGCTATGGAAAGAGTCGAGCTCGAGTTTCGAGTCGAGCTCGAGTTTCGAGTCGAGCTCAAGTACGAGCTGAGTTTTGAGTCGAGCTCGAACTTTGACACTACTAGAAATTTGCCTAAGGCCGACCGAAATTACCGACCGCAAATAAATAGGTCGGTAATATCGACCGAAATCGATGATGTTATTTACGACCGTTATATTCGGTCGGTAAGTTCATTGGTTTTTTTCCTTTGTTACGTTTTCATCCCATTAAAAGAAAAAAACCACTCATCGACCGAAATATCGGTCGGTAACTATACTAATATTTTGAAAAAAATCGCTCACTCCTCTCCCTCCTTTTATTTCTATCTGGGTGGCCCCCCACTACCTTTTCTTTTCTTATTCCTTATGACTCATAAACTCATTCACTCTCTCTCCTCTCACCCTCCTCAATCACGGACACCTCCTCCGCCCTCTCATTCTCTCAACTCAATCACTCACTCTCTTCTCTCTCTCCTCGGTCAATCACCGGCCTCCCTCGCCGCCGCTGCTGCGCATCCACACCTTCGCCAGCACCCACCCTTCGTTTTTAGGTTTGTTTTTTGATTTTTTTCATATCTGGTTTTGTATTCAATTTTTAACCATTTTGCTCTATTTTTTTGCATCGAAATACCTTGTTTCATATTTTCTACTGTTATTTAAAATTTCGGTTAGGGTTTTCGAAATCTTTTTTGATTTTGTTTAATTGAAGTCGTTTTGAGTTCGTTTGATGCTGAAATTCTGAAATTTTGTTATTCATGATTAGGGTTTTACTATATTTCCGATTTGTTATGTGCGTGAAGATGTGGAAGGAATCGGTGGTGCCTCGCATTGCCTGTGTCGTGTTTTTGCCAAGGCTTTCAACTTTCAAGGTATAGATTTATGTTAATTTGCATCGTCTTTATATCAATTTGTAAAAAGGCTAACATTTTTCGTTTTCGAATGCTGCAGCTGTCTTCTGAAGGAGGTGCCCATGACGAAATAGACTTTGAATTCCTCGAAAATGTTTAGGAAAGCCTTTCACAATCCACACAAACATTTACACCCAAAGGATTTGGTCAGCAAGAGCAGCAATTTAAGCCTTGGTTCAACCCGTATGAAGATTATCATAACTACAATATCTTATGGATCCCTATGAAATTGTGGTAAGTCAAAAAAGAGGAAACTCCTACAAATTCTGAAAAAAAGTTTGAATTCCTACAAATTTTTAGGTGGTTAGTAGACGATGACCAATCAGAGTTTGTTCTAGGCAAGCATGTTCCAAATGAAGTTAAGATTTTACCTCTTGACTTGGCATCTGGAGAAAAATCTCGTGAGGGAGGCTGTACAGAAAGCAGAAGCTTTCTTCCCGGTCTGTGTTGATTATATGATCCACAATGCAGCAATGAACGTCTGGTATGTAACAGCAGAATCAGTTGACCAGTGAACATTGGTTTTTGTTCTTTCTTTTGAATGATCTAGATTGCTTGCTTTAGAAGAGTTGCTTTTGAGGGGTGATTTAAATTATTTAAGTGCCTGGTTGTTGTAATTTTAAGACTATGTATATTGGTATATTAATGTTTGGCATGTCCAACAGAAGCAAAACCTCTTTTTCCAGTCTCTTTATTTTGTTTCCATGTATGTGTCATGTGTGTTAACAGGAAAATACCATTTGCCTATTGGAGAAATTTGTGGCAGAATATTATGCTCCTCGAGCTAAGAAAAGATGGTGTTTGTCTCTTTACGACAATGTTGGACAACATGCATTGAAATTTCCACAAGCAGCTATGGTTAGTTACTCTGTATCTTCTAGACTTGACCCACAACCTGGGTGTCTTACGTTTTGTTGGTTTTCTTATATATGCTACCTGCATGACCTAGGATGCTTGGCACTATGATATATGTGGCTCCAAGTCTAGAAGGGGATTTGGTAAGTTTCTGCTCTGCATCTATGTTTTTATTTTTCTGTTTTGCACCCAAATTCGAAGTTGCTCTGCAATTGGATAAGATCGATTTGCCTATTTGGTATAAAACAAAGCTTGTATGTACTATTATTGTCTTCAGTCCTTCAGATAATACATTATACTATGGTTTTCATGTTCTAGATACATAAAGTAGCATACTTCAAAGTTCAAACTTAAATTTGAATTATGAAGCTTGCTGAATTTTAAATAACATGGGCATTGCATGTGATAGCATCTAGTTTTGTAATAGAACTATACCACATTTTTGCTTGATGTCCTTTAATCTAACTTGTTTGCTTATCTCCATGCTTTGATTGGCAAATCTTATCATGGGATTTCTGTGCACGACGCCATGAAGAACTACTTCCCAGGAGGGTTGTTGCACCRCAGGTACAATTTTTATCTTTTCTCTCTGATCGTATCAAACTTGGGCATCTTGCTAGAAAGTGAAATGTGTTACTTGTCTTTCTGAATTGAATATTTGCCATTGGGTTGGGATAAAGCCTCTATTATTGGCTCATGAGTTTGTGTTTTTGGACTAGGGTTATGTCACTTGCATAATTTCTAGCTGTTTAGAATTGATGTGAATATAACAGGTTTGCTTGAGTTGGATGAACAAATATAGAAGTAGTGGAATGGTATGACTTGTCACTTATGACAGTGTGGAAGTATGGCGGGCTAGTAGGTGCCTTGTTTTTGTGCTTTGGAGAGCTTGGAGTCCTAAATTATTGTTTGTGGACATTTTGATGCACTCTGTTGTGGACATATGGTTTTACATTCTGTCCTAAATTTGTCTTTGTACTTGTGTATTTAGGATGTCCCCAAGTTGACACTAATTTTTAAAGCTGAATTTAACGATTGATTTATTGATATTTTCTCTCCTTTATGTATCATATATTCACATGAACACCTTCTCTCCGTTCATTGAAATACCTTATGGAGATTATCAATAACTACACTATCTTATGGAGTCCTTATGAAATTGTGTAAGTCAAAAAAGAGGAAACTCCTACAAATTCTGAAAAAAAAAGTGTGATAACAATGCTGACAGCCTACTCCTTTCCTGAAATTTTTAGGTGGTTAGTAGACGATGAACCAATCAGAGTCTTGTTCTAGGCAAGCATGTTCCAAATGAAGTTAAGATTTTACCTCTTGACTTGGCATCTGGAGAAGAACTGCTGGTTGTTATAGTGTGTGATCATGTATTTAACTGCTGGTTGTTATAGTTTGATAATAATGTAGTCTTATTTGTTATAGTGTGTGATCATGTATTTAACTGTTGGTTGTTTATTTGCCTCCTCTCAGGGTGTGTGAGAACATTCCTATCGTGCTGTGTGGAAACAAGGTTGATGTCAAGAACAGGCAAGTTAAGGCTAAGCAAGTTACTTTCCACAGGAAGAAGAACTTGGAGTACTATGAAATCTCAGCCAAGAGCAATTACAACTTTGAGAAGCCTTTCCTTTACCTCGCCCGCAAACTTACAGGCTTCTATTGTTTGCTGTGTTTTATTTTTGTGTACTTTTACAATTACCACAAAGATAGCATGGCTTTGGTATTGAGTTGTGAATAAACAGGTGATAAGATTTTGTTTCTGTCATCGATTGTTGTACACTAACAGGTCACAAAGTTCAGCTGTGGAGCCTTTGCAGTAGGCATGGCAATGAACCATTGCATGGCAGATGGGATGTCAGCGGTAGAGTTCGTTCATCAACTCATGGGGTGAAACAGCTCGAGGATTGCCTCTAAGCGTCCCTCCCTCTTTGGATCGAACGATGCTGAAGGCACGAGACCCACCTAAGATCGAATTTCCTCAGGATGAATTCCTTGAGATCGAGGACATATCAAACACCCATGAGCTGTATGATGAAGAAATGATGTACAGGTCAGTGGCAGAACCAAAAATAACACTTTACTTTCCCTTCCTTTTTGTTATTCTGAACCCTTAAAGATATAAAGTATACAGGAGTATATGTATGAACTGTAAACTCGAAGTTTTTTCATCTTTTAAAGTATTATAGTGTTGACAGTATTGAGATCAGACATCATGTGCTTACAATCCCGGATCTGCGTTGGTACAGGTCGTTCCCTTTCGATACTGAGAAGCTTGGAAGATTGAACAACAAAGCCTTGGAAGATGGAGTGAAACCAAAACTAGATCTAGAATTTGAAATGAAAGAAAGAACAGCAGAAAAACTCCATTTGACTTTCATTGTTTTGAGAGAAAAAATGAATTGTTATATAGGTATTTATATTACTACATCTCAGAAATATTGCACTAGTTTAAATTACATATGAAATATCTCATTACATATTATTTTTTTTAATGAATTACAAGCTTGTTTATGGTATAAAACTATAAATGTATAATATGCTTATAGTTTTGGCTGTCAGAAACCAGCATTTGTAAGCTGGTTTCTGTTTTTTTTTTATTTGATATATGAGATTTACCGACCGACATTTCGGTCGGTAATAAATAAAAAAAACATGGAGCCATTTACCGACCGATTTCTAATCAGTCGGTATTACCGACCGATTAATCGGTCGGTAAATGGCTCCATGGCCCTCTAATTTTTGGAGGGAAAAGGCCATTTACCGACGGAGGGAAAAGGCCATTTACCGACCGATTAATCGGTCGGTAAATGGCCTTTTCCCTCCAAATTTTGGTCGGATTTTATTGGTCGGGAATCGGTCGATAAACCCTTACCGACCGAAATTCGGTCAATAATCTTTGGATTACCGACGATTATGATTCCGACACCTCTTACCGACCGATTTTCGGTCGGTAACCCCTGTTACCCCTGTTACCGACCGAAAATCGGTCGGTAAGTGTGGTCGGCCGAAGCCAATTTTTTTGTTGTGTGATTAAGTTTTTTGTCGAGCTCGAGCTTGAGGAAATGCAAACGAGCCAAGTTTTGAGTCGAGCTCGAACTCTGATTGAGTTTTTGATCGAGCTCGAGCTTGAGGAAATGCAAACAAGTCGAGTTCGAGCTCAACATTTTGAGCTCGAAGGGTTTTCGAGCCGAGTTCGAGCTTGTGTTTTCCTTATTGAGTTCGAGTCGAGCTTAGTGATACTTTAGCTCGACTCGGCTCGTAATCACGCCTAAGTCCACCCCTTTAACTATCCTACCACTTCATCCTTTTATTTTTTATTCTAAATACTTTTTTATACATTTTTTAACTTTTATTACCTCTTTAATATATTATCCACATACCAAACGCAATCTCATAAGAGATATCAACCGTTGTGAATATCCTAAAATTCAAATAAGTTAAAAGGTTAGATGTCCCTAGTCCCTTGATAGTTGAATGACAAGTGAAGAGAAAAAGGGAGGAAATAGGGGGTTATAGACTATAGTCCATGTGCTAAGCTTCCTAAACAAGGGAGGGGACACCCACCACAAAACCTGACATGTTTTTATGAAAATCACTCATACACACTCCTCGCTTTTCCAATGTTGACAGCAGATCTTGCTATCTCCGTGCAAATTTCCTCCCACCAACATCAACAAAAGCTACTAAAGTTTTATTGCAATCTATAAATAAAGCAACTGAGGAAAGGTGCCCTCTTGCTTTGCTACCATTAGCTTTAACTAAAGATTGGGTTTTGTATGTATATACAAGTCCCACACTCCCACTACTTCTTGTTATTAAGATTGCATTTATTTTTGCGAGAAAGAACACCCTTTTTCTCATTGAAACAAAACAACGTAACTCCCCTACTTCACGGGAACCTGAGGCTTAGCTTTGCTTGTTGATGAGCGTTAGTTTGACTACTACTCTAAACTCCCCTTACCTTTATGAATTATGATAAGATGATCAAAGCATGAAATCAAACTAGTCAACAGAGTCAAGCCCGTGAAAGAAACATGATGGACGCACCATATTCACATGTAAGACAGTACAACTAATCTAATACCACGAGTAATCACACAATTACTACTGTTGAGTGTTGAGAGATGGGATAGTTACTGCTGTTGAGAGATGCTAATATCAGACAATTTTGCATCAAAAAAAACTAACCAAGTATACGAGTACACGACCATACGAGTGGCCAAGTATTTACAAGTAGTACATGTATATTTTTCATATAAGAAGTACATGTTGAGGGCTCGGATTCCAAGTGAACACCTTGGGCAAAAGAAATTACCAATGAATGTAACACTGCTTTTTTTTAATGATGTGGACTTGGGAAGGTAAACTTAATAATGTTCAGTGTTCTACCTTTTTTTTAATAAAATAATAATTAAATCTCAGCACCAAATAGACAGTAAATTCCAAACACCCCACGTGTAAATATACCCTACTTCACTGTCATCCCATCCTTTTTTTTTAACACTCTTCCTCTTATCAAATACAACGGTCCAAAAGTGCACATTATATCGAGGTCTACTACTCTAAATCTAATACAACCCCATTTTTATTACTGCAATTAACTACTACAGTAATACTAACATACCAGTATTTGACCCAAAAGTACTAATAATATCTGCTCTAATAATTWAATTCAATTAAAGATTAAATTTACATACCAAAACCCTAATCAATCTTCCATTACATCCGCCACAACAGACAAAGGATACCGCCACGTGGCAACAACCCACATTCACGTGACCCAATCACAACCGTTGGATGGATCAGAACCCAACTCCAGCTTTCCCAACCCCAAACGTAGCAGGACGGTGTGGCTCAATCTTAGCCGTCGATCTTATCGGTGCCGACTTGCATCTAGTCAAAACGAACGGCTCATATCCGCCTGCTTTGACCAGCTTCTGCTCTATCAAATTCGCCACTGAACCGGCTGGAAATGAAATCGAGGACCGTGCCGGCTGAGCCGGTTGCGGCGGTGGGCCCA
>SNQN01000107.1:146318-173458 GCA_008642245.1 Bassia scoparia
TTGGGATACACTAGATGTTGTTTTCAACCTGGCTTTGATACCAACTGTCACGGTCCAAGCGTTTCGACGTTGGGGCATGTCGCAAGCTTTGACCTTTGAAGGCAAGAGTGCAAGCCTTCTTGCGAAAAAGAGGTCATACGTGCACACATGCAGTAACGTAAGGGGATCGCTTTTGGAAGCAGTTGTTCGGGCGCTTGTCAAAGCGTGTACAATTGGGACCGAACCCGTRAATCTGTTTGTGGGTTTGAGATTGGAATGCTAATATCTAATGCAAGCACAATATCTATAAAAGCATGAGGGCATTAAAGCATTAGTATGGGTAGGAGCGAGGAATGTTAGTGTGAATATACTCAACTCATATATCATCTTCTCCTTAAAAAGACCGGTTAAATTAAATGAATACATTTACCCTTAGGAGGAGGGATGATAAATCCATCAAACATGTTGGGATAAAAGCCCAATCAGATGGGCTATTTAGTCATTTCTAACAATTGTTTTGATAGACCAACTTTATTTATGCATAGACCAACTTTATTTATACATGGACCAACTTTATTTATACATAGACGAGGTTTAATTTTACATAGACGGAATGTTTGGTTGATTTGATTTTACTTTTTTAGTGGGGATCACATGAGTCTCACTTGTCCTTTTTATCTATTAAAATAAATCCAGAACAATATAATATTGTTTGATTGGATTTGTTATCCCACATGCTTTGATACATATATACTTCATCCCCTTATATTAGGAGACACTCAAAGAGAACTTTGGCCATACACTTTTACTAGACTCTATTCTAAGACGCTTGTAGAGACGACACGTAGAAAGCGTCTACAAAGCGAAACTCTAAAAATACATGAAAAAGAATTGGACCTAACACAAGGCCATGGTCATGGTCCGCATTCGCCCATACAAGGCAAATGACAGTGGTAAAATTGTTATTATCATGATCCCAAGTTCCCAACATGGACACCTCACTCGTGACGGGCAAGCAACAACTTGACAAATTTCGTGTTTTTYAGCATTTGTTCCAACATAATGGATAATTTACGCATTTCCTAATTGAAATTGTCAAGAGTACGTTTTGACATTATCTCATCAATCTTATTAAGCTTCCATGTTTCTATAATTTTAGCATAATATTGTTTAATGAAATTGGAATAATATCTCACAATGCTCCCTCACCATCAGCATTGCATGAGATGGAGCATGGAGGAAGTAGGGGATCATGCATGTGTACAGTCCAAATAGTAATAAACATATTTTATGTGTGTAATTAATTATAATTATCTTGTATTTAATTTATTTATACCGTTGATCGATCTGAGTCATTGAATTGACTGGGAACAAATCTAGTCTCAGCTAGGCCACTGCCCTATATGACTATATCATATCATATGCAATTATGCATGCTTGTATTCAGTATTAACATGGCCAGATCATCTAATCACAACCACAATCAGCCAATAACAATGGAGTTGTGCACATTTTAAAAAGTTATACTATTGTAAATACATGTATGTAATCACCACTAACAACTATTTTACTGTAAGAAAATATTGATCATACTCCTTAATCGTTCATTAAGTTAGACATTAACAGAGAAATTTAAACTTGTTTAGTACTCTAAGTTGAATTAACTTGCTTAAGAAGGGCTTTGTCTTTAATTTCATCCAATGCAAGATACTAGGTTCTTCTTCATTTTTTATTATATATAGATTGCTTTGTACTTATAGAGTTGAGCCTTAGGTGAAACTCTAACTTCTTTCCGAACAACCTTTTGATAGTAAAATGTTCMCTTTTATAGACARTGTCTTAAATTCAAAWGTCTAATCGGTTAATTTTCAAAATAGCACAATTCTTAGCTTTAGGAAAAACTTTGTCTACCTACCGAATAAACTACCCACAGTGAATTATAAACTACTTACACTACAAGAACAAATTGTTGGAAATGCAAAGGTAGTGTGGGTTTTATRTCTTGTCCCACATAGAAAGATTAGCAACTTTTTCACTTGTTTTTATAGGAGAACATGCTTTGTACTGTTTGAGGCTTAGTGTGAGGGGTGGCATTGAGTAACCCCACACGCGCGCCGCTGCCGTCCGGCCCGGCTCGAGTTCGTGTTCGTGAGTGGTGTGGCTTTATTTTTACGACCAGGTTCATTCTTTTATTTTTGGGCAGTTACACATTTAAACCTTGTAACTGTTGTTGTTTCATTTGCTCCTTGATTCTCGCCCAATGTTAATGCCACAATCGTTACATTGTCTCTTCAATTTTCTGCCTCGTATTTGATTCAGCCCTCACACTATAGAATTCGGCGTTCCTTAGTCAGTTCAAAACGCAGAAAAATCCTAAACACATTATTCTTCCTCTCCTACTGATTCTGGAGCAATATATTTGAGTTCCAACTCTCCTTCTCGGTGCAACAATTGGAGAGTAGTGTGCTAATCTCTGGGGGAAAACGCCGTGAGCCGATCTGCACCTAGTCGGCGGCGAAAATTTGCTTTCTAAGACAGTGGTCTCCATACCACGAGCAGCGATTCCTCCTCCTCAATTTCTCTATTTCTCTGATTAACAGCCCTTATCTCTTACAATTTAGAAGCAATTTTCTTGCTGTATTTTCAGAAATGGACTCTTCTACTCTTGTCAAAACTCTTCCTGATCTGTCTAAACTCGAACCCTTGGATGGAAAAATTTTCAACGTTGTGGCTCAAGTTCTCTTGATCTTCTTTGAACAATGGAGATCGATTATGTTTTGATGGAGGAAATGTCACAACCTATTGGGCCGATGACGGTTCTTCTTCGAGACCGATCAGAAGATTGCTAAGTACGAAAAACACAACAAGTTGGTCAGAGGGCATCTGCTAAGCCATACAACCAATGCCGTTGTTTGATCTGTTCATCAACAACCAAGTCTGCCAAGTCAATTTGAAGACTCTAGAGAAGAAGTACGGTTCGATGATGATGGAAAAAAGAAGTACGTACTGGAAAAGTGGCTTCGATTCCAGATTGTTAATGAAACCCATCATGGAGCAGTTCATATGTGTATGAAGATACTGTTGCTTGGATATTTTGGGGAAGGTATGAAGACTGGTGCGAGGGTGCTGCAGGCCAACGTGCTGATCGAAAAGCTTCATGATTCTTGGTTTGGGTATCGTAACGCATCTCTAACACAAGAAGAAGAATATGAAGTTGGAGGAAATTGATCGGCACATGAAAATTGAGAGGCTAATCGCCTCAAGGATAAGACATCTCCTCTAATGAACTTGTTGTTAAGGCTAACATTGTTGAGTCTTATGTGAAATTGCTGACAGAAACAATAAAGGAGAAGACCGGCGGTCAATAACAATAGAACCCGAACAAGCAGTTGGGAGTCCAGAACAAGAAGGGCAAAAACTTCAAGAAGTTCTCAAAAGGGAAGATCAGAACCCTATGCTATGTGGTGGCATGGCTGGCCACAAAAGCTTCTGGCAATGCAACCACCGCAGGACAAATAAATGACCGAATAACAATAATATCATGTCATGTTGTTGAAAATTCTAATGATATTATTGCTGCTGTAGTTTCTGAATTAATTTAGTTGGAGATAAAACTGAATGGATATGGATATAGGGCCACTAAACTTTTGTGCTGATAGGAGTTGTTTGCTGATTTTGTTGAGCTAATCAAGGCAAACAAGTCTTTATGGGAAACTCCAGAGTTCAGAAGTGTTGGCAAAGGATCTGTCATCCTCAAGCTAATTCTGGAAAATCTTTGTCTTTGCAAAATGTAATGTATGTCCCCTTTCTTCGTAGGAAAATTAATCTGGTGCTCTCTACAAAGCTGGTGTGAAACTTGTTTTTGAGGGTGATAAGTTAGTTTTGTCCCGCAATAGTGAGTTTGTGGGGGAGGATACCTTTCGGAGGGTTTGTTTATACTTGAAACTATTCCAACTGCTATGAATAAAATTCTACTTCTGCCTACTTACTTGAGTCTTTGATCTTTGGCACGCTAGATAGACATGTTAGTTTGGTTCCATGAACGTTTCAACACATTCTTTAATTCCTAATCTAATGATAATGACCATAGTAAATGTGAAGTTTTGTGTGGTGCTAAATCACTAAAAAACGTTTTAAACGCTGTTTGTGAACGTAAAACTGAATTGCTTGAATTAATACATACGGATTTAGCTGATTTTAAAAGTGCCAAAAGCAGAGGTGGCAAGCGGTATTATATCACATTTGTAGATGATATTTTTAAGATATACCAAAGTGTATTCTTGCTAAAAAGATGAGGCAGAAAAAATGTTTTTAATTTATAAGGCAGAATAGAAAACTATTGGAGACGAAAGGTTAAATGACTTAGGTATGATAGGGGGTGGGGAGTATGGAACCACGTTTCTAAAAGAACTTGTGAACAAAATGGCATAAATTATCTGAGGTTTCTGCTTTCCCGCACCGACTCAGCAGAACAATACGGGAATAGCAGAAAGGAAGAACAGGACCTTAAAGAAATGTGAATGTTATGTTGAATTAGTTCAGGTTTGTCTGATAACATGTGGGGGGAAGCTAACTCTTTGTTACTCATGTTTTGAACAAAGTGCCTTCACAAAAACTAGACAAGACCCCATAATGAGTTTGTAAAGGCTTTAAGACTAACTTGGAATCCTTAAAGTGTGGGGGTGCTTAGCTAAGGTGCCATTACCTTCTTTTAAGAAGGAAACCATTGGACCTAGGACATATGATACTGTTTTCATTGGTTACACAAGTAATAGTGCTGCTTACAGGTTTATGTCTTTGAGTGACAGGTCCCTCAGCGAATCAAGAGATGCTGAGTTCTTGAGAATTTTTTCCCTCTTAAGAAGGATGTTGTTTCTCATGACGTGATTAATTCTTATTCTTCTACTTCTACTTCTGCTTCTGCTTCTACTTCTTTGCGGTACTATCATTTCTAGTGGACAAGATGAGGTTGTTCCATCTAGAAGGAGTAAGAGACGTAGAACTGAAACTAGCTTAGCCCTGATTTCATTACTTCTTCTTAACTGAAGTTGAAAATGTAGATGACATGATCAGTTATTTGTTTGTTATTTTTGATTGATGATGACCTAAGAGTTATGAACAGGCAATGAGCTCTATTGATCTGCTAGTTTCTGAAGGAAGCAGTTAATAGTGAAATGAATCCATTATGTCTAATCAACATGGAACTGGTTGATCTACCAAAGGTAGTAAAGCCATCTGTAAGTGGATCTTTAAAAAGAAGCGCAAAATTGATGGCTCGATTGAAAGGTATAAAGCTAGACTTGTTATTAAAGGTTCACACAAAATTTGGTGTAGATTTCTTTATACTTACTCACCTATAACTAAGATCGCCACTATCCGTACTTTGCTTGCTTTAGCATCTAATTTTAATTGATTATTCATCAGATGAATGTTAAACAGCTTTCTTGAATGGCGACTAGAGGAGGAGATTACATGGTTCAACCTCCAGGTTTTGTTGTTCAGGACAGGAAACAAGGTGTGTAAGTATAAAGAATCTCTACTCTGGCTTGTAACAAGCACAGTGGTATGAAAACAGTTTTATAAAAAAAAAGACATAAAGAAAAACTATTCTTAGTTTTGGTTTTGTTGTGAATCGACTGATGCTTGTGTGGTACTTCTAAAAGTGTTGGCAATGATTGTGGTCATAATTTGTTTGTATGTTGATGAAATGCTAATTTTGGTACACACATGGAGAGTCATTGATGAGACTACAGCTTTCTTTCCTCCAAATTTGAGATGAAAGACCTAGGTGAAGCAGATGTGATTTGGGTGTTAAAGTCACCAAAACAGGTAATGGCTTTACTTTGTCTCAACCTCACTATGTGAAAAGTGTTAAAAAAGTTTACTCTTTTGATGTTATGCCTGTTAAAACTCATATGATGCTAGTTTCACTTGAAAAAACATGATGAAAAATAGTGTTGTCTCAAGCTGAAATATGCTAAAATAATTGGGAGTTTATGTTTTGATGAACTATACTCGCCCTGATATATGGCATATGTTGTTTAGTAGACTTAGTCGGTATACTCATAACCCAGTAGGGATCATTGGGATGCGCTGTAGGCGTGTTCTGAAATACCTAAAGGGAACCATTGATTGGGGTTTGCATTTTGTTGGTTAACTACTGTCTTGGAAGGATATTGTGATGCAATTGGGTTTCTTATAATGATGAGGTAATTCTACTAGTGGTTATGTGTTACTCTTTGAGTGGTGCAGCAATATCATGGAAGTCTGCAAAGCAGACTTGCATAGCCGAGTCCACGATGGAGTCAGAGTTCAAGCTCTCGACTTGGCAAAGGAAAGAGGCTGAGTGGCTAAGGAATCTCTTGGCAGATATTCTTTGTGGGGGCAACCTGATCCGCCTGTTTCTTTACATTGTGACTCACAGGCAGCAATTAGTGTTGCAAAGAATATGCGTATCAATGGTAAAGAAAAGGCACATGCAAATCAGGCAAGAATCATGAGATCCCTAATTACAAGTGGGGTCTTACTATGGAATATGTGAGGTCAGAGAGAAATACTACAGATCCACTGACTAAAGGACTAAACTGAAGACTAGTCTTGATACGTCGAGGGGAATGGGACTTAAGCCCATGTGGACGAGAAATTCATAGTTGAAACCCAATCTTGTTTTGCAGGTTCGTGGACTAACGAAGCTGGGAATAGACTCATCGTGTACATCTTCCATTCCTATGACTGGTACATTTTTTGAGGTTGAGCTTTGGCTCTTAATGATTTCATGCCTAGGATATGGGTTGGTCCTATGAGAAGGACTGATGGTTCACCTACGTGAGTGTGAAGGTTTGGCCACCTTCTATGGAAGAACTTGGGCAGTTTTTCTAGAGCACTCATGAGAGTCCCAAGATTTGTTGGCCATAATTGTTGTTGTTTGTGGAACTCGTTAATATGTGATTAGGTAAGATGTGCGTGTTGTTGGGATTTATTTCTTGGTCAACAAGCGTTCAAGATTCGTTCACCCCTTTTGATAGAGAATGGCTCAACTTCACTATGTGTTGGTCAATCGAAAGACACAACATTAAGTGTCAAACCTATTTAAATGCTCAGATCAGTTTCTGTTCTCCCACCTTCGCATTTGTGGGGGATTGTTGGAATGCAAAGTTAGTGTGGGTTTTATGTCTTGTGTCCACATAGAAAATTGTCAACTTTTTCACTTGTTTTTTATAGGAGAACATGCTTTGTATTGTTTGAGGCTTAGTGTGAGGGGTGATATTGGGTAACCCCATGCGCGCGCCGCCGCCGTTGGCCCGGCTCGAGCTTGTGCCGTGTTCGTGACACGTGCGCGCTGTGGTGTGGCTTTGATTTTTACGACCAGGTTCATTCTTTATTTTTGGGCAGTTACACATTTAAACCTGTAACCGTGATTGTTTAATTTGCTCCTTGATTCTCGCCCAATGTTAATGCCACACCGTTATACTTACATTGCTCTTCAATTTCCGTTTTGACTTCCACCCTAACACTATAAATTCGTGCTTCCCTTAGCCAGTTCAATATACACAGAAAATCTAAACACGTATTCTTCCTCTCTACTGATCTGAGCAAATATTATTGAGTTCAACTCTCCTTCTCGAGTGCACAAATTGGAGAGTGTTGTGCTAATCTTGGGGGGCAAACGTCGTGAGCCGATTGTACCCAGTCGGCGGCGAAATTTGCTTCTAACACAGTGGTCTCCATACCAGACGCAGTGATTCTCCTTCTCAAATTTCGCTTATTTCACTGATATTATGGCCCTTATCTCTTACACAAATTGCCGATATATACAATTGCAAGCTACGTACAAGAACTTCTTCCATTCCATCATAATCATGCTTATAAATTTGAGAAGGAATTATGTGACCCGAGTAATAGTGCAATACTTGGTAGTACAATGTTTACGTTGTTGATTGATTGCGGTTTGGAATATAGTTTGGACGATGATGATAAGGGCATTTTCGAATATACTGAAGATCACAATCATCACATGGCTTGTTTTAAACTTCAGTTTTCATGAATGCTAGCTAAGTAGCTAGGGACAGGGGGACTACTCGGGTATAATGATAAATGACGCAAAGTAAGTAGGAGTACAATGGATATAATTGCAATAATCATCCACGATCTTAAGAAACCAAATTGATTGTAAATACTATCAATCTTTTGTGTCCCACGCATGATCACCCCTCTTCAGTTACTCCCTAGTCCCTCCCATGGTTAATGTTTTTGTGCAATTTTTTTTATATGTCGATTTTCATATTTGTATATTGTGTAGTCTATAAATATTATCACATATTTTAAAAATGTTTATATAAAATAGAGTAAAATATTCCTCTTGGCCATAAATACTCATTTAATCACACCTTAAACAAGTGGTAATTTTTTGATGAAATGATCCATTAACATGGTGTTAGATTTGAAATGAGAGAGCGTTAATTTGTGTACATGCCTACATCTATAGCTTAATATAATAGAGCTCTCATCCGAATGGGCGTGAATAGAGTAAAAATACTTTCACTAGCCTCAAGTATCTGTTTTTCATTCAATTCACTAAAATATAATGATCCGCGGACGATATATAAGCGCTTACATTTTGATATAATGTACTCCGTGAATAGACATGCTGTTTGATCGAGTTTAATTGCTTTAATAAAATAGATCACATGATTTTTAGTTGTGAAGGTGGTTTCACTACACAAAAAAAAAAGCTTGAATTGCAACGGAAATTTAGGGACGGATAAAAAAAAAGCTTGAATAGCGACGGAAACTTAGGGACGGATAAATTTAGGGACGGATTTTTTATCCGTCCTAATTGTATAATGTGTGATGAGGTTAAGTGCATTTGAGAAGATAGAGGAAATTTAGGGACGGATTTTATATCTGTCCCTAAATTTAGCGACGGATTTTTGGAATCCGTTCCTAATTTAAAATTTGTCCTAAATTTCTATGATATTGATATATGCTTGGGGAGAAGAATTGCAAAAATAAATAAGTATTTTTAGAGACGAAATTTTTAAATCCGTCCCTAATTAGGGACGGAATTTCTGAAATCGTCCTATTAGGACGGATTTTCTAAAATCCGTCCCAAATTTCCCTAAATGTTTAGATATATATATGCTTAAGTAGAAATTGCAAAAAAAATGATATTTAGGGACGGATTTTTAATCCGTCTCTAAATTTAGAGACGGATTCCAAAATCCGTCCCTATTTAGAGCGGATTCCAAAATCCGTCCTAATTCTGGAAGCAGGTATTACAAATTTTGGCTATTAAATTACACAATTTGGCATTGGAGTAGTTGGTTGAAGGCTTTGGTTGGTGATTTGGAGGTCACGAGTTCGATTCCTCTAAGAGCTGAGTGGTTGCTATTATTAGTTGATTTGTAACTAATTAAGAGTGGTATGGGTGTGGTTAAGAGGTGATTAACACTAATCACCCCATTTTTTAAAAAAAATTTGATTTTTCCGTCCCTAATTAAATAAAAAAATTAAGTCGCTAATTTAGGGAGGATTTGGAATTTCCACCTAAATTAGGCAACGGATTTGGAATTTCCATCCCTAATTTAGGAGGATTAAAATTTCGTCTCTGAATTTCCGTCCCTAATTAGGGACGGATTCCACAGTTCCGTCGCTAAGGTGTTATTTCTTTTGGATTTCTTTTATTAACCTATTCAATTTGATTCAGTTTCTTAATTATTTTAGTTGAACTTAATTATTTTGTTAATTAATTCATTATTGATGATGATGATGATAACAACAACAATAATTATTGTAGCAAGTGGAATGTGTTATGCCACAATATTTTCACTGAGCTTTTAGATTGAGAGAGGGGTAGATGCTTCCCGTCAATGCTACATCGGGAGAGCTGACCTTGATGATTTGTTTGCAAATGAACCTCGGCACTTCCTTAATCCACGGAGTCACCTTAGCACTAGTCCTCGCCTGGGCTCTTTGGCACTTGCAAGAAGGAGAATAATCATTTTTCGGATTATCTCTCATTCGATGCTTAAGTAAGTACGGGTAAATACAATCAAGTCTYAGAGAGAGAAAGATGTGAGTAATAAATGTGCTTACACATCCATACACTAAGTTGCCCGTTTCTACCATTCGGGGTGYACAGATACCTATTTTTTGATCTATATTTCTGCACAACCTGTCCAATATATAAATTGTTTGACTTTTAAATTTAGTGGAACAGATRAAGTAAACTATAAATTGATCAAGGAGGGGACTTGCACGTTGTACTATTTGAAGTGTCAAAATTGAAACCATTTGACATGCCTCRTGTTGCATGAGTGGCACTCAAACTTGAGTAGTGGACGACTGGTCGAATGCTATTGGGTAGTGATGTTGCAAATAATGGAGAAAGGAGATAGAAATTACAAACAGACAATGACATGAAAGTTGCTTTAAGTAGGAAGAGTGGATATTAATTTAGAGGGTCACATGCATTAAGATTACATTTTGGATTAGGATGTCATAATAATAATAACATCCAAATTAGAAAATGATGGATAGAAGTGGGTCAAGGCTCGTGAGCAAGAAAAAGGGCAAAAGTGGTTTGACCAAGCATTTTACACAAGAACAAGACAGAACAACTATTCAAAAGCTGCCTTTTTTTTCCTTTATTTATTCTACATTAATTTATTAATTAATATAAGTTGGGCTTTTAATAAATTTATTCATGACTATTGTATCATCTTCCAAGTTCCAACCCTTAATTCCAGGATTTCCAGCCATGCATGAGTGCATCACTATAATGTTACTARTATTCTTTGCACGCGATGCGTGCATGATTTTGTATACGAAATACATTAAATTTTAATTTTTGCACCATTATTTTAAAATACAAAAAAAATATTAGGAAAAAAATAATATCCCTCGTAATCTCTATTACATAATAATTATAAATTTTCTTCTCAATAAGAACTCTAAATTAATGTAGATTTATCATGTATGTATAGAGTTGTTTGTTATTAGTATTTAGTATTTTATTTTTTAGTGAACAATAAATGTGTACTTGATTATTAGAAGCGTATAATTATGAATTCTTTGTGTACTCTAATAATGAATTTTTTTATGTAAAAAAAGTAATAAATAAAATAAAAAAAGTGTTGTGTAATATGAATTTTTTTCACTGTTCGTATTTTTAGTTAATACAGGTAGTAAGTTTTCTCGATTTTTTGTCAAACATATTTAGGATTATGCATTAATTGTGTTTTTGAATTTTAGAATGAATTGAATATTAAATTTGGCAAGTTTATGCATAGAAGGTAAATGTTTATTTTGTAATAATAGTTAAGTATACAGGGTCAAATGGATATTTCATAGGGGGAGCACCATGTGCTCCCCCTTACTATATAAATAGAGATCAATATTATTCTATTTATTTATGGCTTCTTTATATGAGAAATAAAAAGGTAATGTTATAGGAGCATGTTTATGGCAAGTTAATTGACAAAGTAGCTGTCTGTCACATAAGAATTACATATTATTTATTGGACGATGTTAAAATTGCACACTTAGTGTTATGTTTAAGCATTAATTCACTTCTCAAAGTGAAACATTTTAGGACTTTAAAAAAAAACATACACATTATTTGAGATAATAAAGTGTTAGGTTTAACATTTTATTTTATTTTAAACTGTTAAATATAGCCCTAAGGGCTTTCTTTAACATTTTCTTATTTTTATTTTTAGTTACTTTAATTCAATTTAATGTAGCTTTTCATTAAATTGTTTTTACTTGTCATTAAATAAGACCCATATAATCATTCATTTCTTATTTTTATGGGATTTTTCTCATATACCCCTGGGTTTGGGCTAATAACTCATATAGCCCCAAGCTTTTTCAAAACATCTCGTATACCTTGACCTCAATAGATATAACAAAAGATGTTTGTTTGGTTGACATCATTAGTAATAGAAGAGTTAAAATTCTAGAAATTGAATTTCTAATTGTGTTTATATAGCGGAAGTTTAATTCCTAGAAATTGAATTTCTATTGTGTTTGCCTTGCTTGGTTTGACATTCGATCGTGGAAGTAGAACTTCCTAGGAATTCCAATTTCCTACAAAATGAAGGAAGATTATTTACCTAGGGGGTTCTTGGTAATAGAAACTGTCATGGGAATTTGCACTTCCATGCTACACAATATTTAGTAAATTCCTAAGAATTGCAATTAAGTGGAAAATCAATCTCCAAGGAATTTTCTCATTGGCCTACATTCAACCAAACGAGTTCAAAACCCTTAATATTTACGGAAAAATCTAAAACCGGTTTACTCTTTTTCCCCCACTTAATATCTCAAAATTCAAGTGATTGAAACTCCTAATGATTCTCTCTCTCCAATTAATTCCTACTGCTCCTTCTCTCTCCTCCGTTTTCTATCTTCCAGCACACCCACCATATCTACACTCGGTAACCTGACCATCAAATAGATTAAATACACATTGCATACAGAGAAAACATAATTTGAATTTAAGGAAGGCAAAAAAATCATCAAAAATGAAAATTAGAAATCCCAATAAATTGAAAATAGCCAAATGCACTACAAGCAGAATCCAAAACAGTACCAATAAATCCACTTAGGAAATTATCCCTTGCAAAGCAGTAATAAACACTTCTACACATCATTCAACGCATGCCCATCTTAACCTTCATGCTTTCTTTCCTCCGTTGTTGCTTTACAACAACATTCAACCACTACAACGAATCCCACACACCACCAATTCGACACCAAATCAACAATGTACAGCCACCCAAAACCCATAAATTCGAAATCCAACTACGAGAATCAATCCACAAAAAAATGTTCGTGGTTCGAAATTAGTTTCTAGTAAAACGAATTGGGTRTTTTTTKGTGGGTATGATTGTCGTGGGTGCTCCTCGTGGGTAAGAAATGGTGGTYGTGGGTGCTTGGAGTGAAGGAGAAGAGAGCGTGGGGGTGGTGGTTGTGGCTACGACGAAGGGGGTAGTTGTGGCGGTTGCAGTGGTGGTGGTAGTGGATGAAATGGGAAGAAGSGGAGAAAGAAGGGATCAAGGTAATGGAAGAGAGAGAATGTATTAGTGTAATATGAGTTGAATTATAGGGTTAATTATGGGAAAGTCTAACACTGTTAAGGAATTCAAGGATTTTTGGCCTTATTAAGGGTCAATATTTCAGTTATTTTATCTAATGTGAAAGGTATATGAGTTGTTTTGAAAAAATTCGAGAATATAAGGGTTATTAGCCCAAAACTCAGGGATATATGGGAAAATATCCTTATTTTTATTTATCCAACTAGAACAATCATTATCTCCCATGAATGTATAGTTTATTTTCCAAGCTAAGTTGTTTGATCAAACTAATAGCTCATTTTTGCTCAGATGATTAAGCAAGTACTCCAAGTAGATACGGACTTTTGGAATTTGCAAGGTAATCTCTGGCTACAACTAGAGGTGATTATGAGTTTGGTATGTTCGTGAACAGTTCGAACTCGGCTCGGTAAAAACTCTACCAAAGCCCTAATCATTGTGACTCGATTCAGGTTCGAGCTCAGCTCGTTGTGGCTCGGTTCAACTTCGAGCTCGACTCGAAAACTTGACCCAAGCTGAGTTATCATGAGCTTGGCTTGAAAAGCTCGTGAACAGCTTGATTATTATTTTATATTTAAAAAGTATTATATTATGCATAAATACATAATAATAAATATCTTACTTATAACATATGTGAAGGTTAACAAATTAATTACATAAAAAATGAACAGAACTAAGAAAAATTTAAGAAGAAAAATCAAAGAAGACGAGAGAGCCAAGAATAATAATTAGTGTGATTTGTTCGTGAATGTACAGTTCGTTAAAGGTTCGGTCAACGCTTGGTCAAGGCTCGAATCGATAATTTTCGAGCTCAACTCGAGCTTGAAAAAACTTAAACGAACACGAGACGAGCTTAGCAAAGTTCGGTCTCGGTTCGGCCGGTAATCATCCCTAGCTACAATCATTATACATGCCCTAAGAAGTCAATTAAGGAAAGTTTTATACTCCCTCCGTTCTAGTTTATTCTTTACGTTTGATTTTTAGGATACAAGGAGGGAAAAAGTTTTACAATGAAATATCTTTATATACATAAAGAATAACATATTAATATCGGATCTTGTAGATTTGTCTAAATGTGTAGTTTTTGTAATTTTTTWAGGGCTTTTCTAAGATGTACCCTTGAAGATTTGCATCTTCTAAGTTGTACCCATGCTTTTGAAAATTGCTAAGYYATACCCTTAATTTTTCTTGACTTTATGAGTGGTGCCATTATTTCACTAAAATAAATTGAATTAGTTAACTATATTATTTTTTCAACTTTTAAAAAATCAATATAAAAAACCCACCACCAACCAACAAACCACCTTATAACTCACCCTAGCCCAACAAACCACACTATGAAGCTACAATGAGCCCWGTCCATGAAACCCAACGAACCACCCAACAACCCACCTCGGCTCAGCGTACCACCCTGCAACCCACCCTATCCCAACAAAACCCATCRATCTACACACCTAGCGAACCCACCCCCCATCCAAAAGTTCCTACCTTCTCCTTCTCTCCCTTTTCTCATTTCTCTTTCGTTCTTCGTTGGTAGGGGTGATGAATTGCAAATTCGGTGGTGTTACTTGAGTGGATTTTTGTGGTGAGGGTTGTGTGGAGGGTGGAGTTTGCGAATAGAAAAGAGTGATGTGGGCGGTGCTGACTAAAGGGGTGATTTCGAAAGGTTAAAGTGAAATTCGGTGGTGAGGGTCAGGTGGAGTTTGGTGGTGAGGGTTGCATGAAGGGTGGGGTTATGAATTGCAAAGGATGATGAGGGTGGCAGACTGACGGTGGTTGAAGAGGTGTTTTTGAAGGGTTGAGGTGGAAGGATTTAACAATGGTTAACATAAGTAACTAAAGAGGGCACCACTAATAAATTAAAGTMAAAAAAAACTTAAAGATACAGTTTTAGGAAATTCTAAAAGCATGTGCCTACAAGTAGAACTTGCAATCTTCTGAGCACTGCCATAGAAAATCTTTTTTTTTATAAATGCAATTAACGATATTAGTGTTCAAAGATGTGCATTGAAAATCGTACCAAAAAAGCCAAAACATAAAGAATTAAACTGAACATGGGGGAATAAAGAATACTCGTTAACTGTATTTAATTATCTTAAAGGTAATTTTATCATATGAAAGTTCAAACCTCCAAATATTACCATTTAAGAAGTGGACATTAATGCATTACATATAACCTAGTAGAACTACAGTAAGAGTGGGTAACACATTACCTTATTATATTCATTTTATTCTGATTTTTTTTTATTTGTTTTCTTTTCGCCAACTTTCTACTTTCATTTATGAGACAGATCTTTTGAACGGAAAAGACATATGGAGAAAAGAAATGGGACTCGTGTGAGAAAGAAGAATAGAAAAGGTTGATTATCCAAGATTGAAAGATGGAGCAATAGAAAGAAAGGGAAAAAAGTCACTTAATCTTTATCTAGGAAATTAACCGGCATATATCATTAAGTTTATTCATTTTGTCTATTTATGTTATCAATTTTTTCTATCTATTTCTCACTTCCAATATATGAGCAGCATCCCAGAATGGATTTAATTTAATTTCTAAAGACCTGCCTACAATTAAATAAGTATTCAAGCTGCTGAAACTCACCATCTGAGAAGGGAGCATGTTGCTCTTTTTACTTCCTTTACGAAGCCACGATACTGCTCAAACAGAACCACAGGGTTGCTTGGAATGCTGTCCATTCCCTCCACATATAATTTGAGGCGATCTGTCACATTAATTTTCTTTAGATTTATATATTTTATTAAACGTAATTTAATTTTTCATATTCCCACAAAACACATGAGCCAACTTGTCAATTTCCTATGACCGTTCCAACTAAAGCTAAAATACTGAAACTAACAAATTCTACGTTCAAGACTAGAATTTATCGATCACAACAGCAATTCTAAGTAAATAACATTAGCTAACAAATTCTAAATTTTATTGACATATCCTCCTAAGAATCAATAAATAATAATACGGAACAATCCCATATCAACCAGATACTTCTGTCTATTTATTTATTTCATATTTATATTTATATTATTGATTCAGCATATATGTACACATCAAGACCAAAGGTAAGGACTTTGCGAATTATTGTAAAATTATGCGTAGGATAATACATCAGTACAATTATTAATACGAGAGTATTTATTATTTATTAAATATCTCACAAAAAAATATGATTTTGATTCACAGCTGACAAAAGATAAAGTATTACAATTAGTGCCCACCTCATGTACGAACCATTGTAGTTGAAAAAGAATAAATTCAATCGGTAAGCTAGGAATGCATGTAGCTTACCATTGAGGATCCTTAATCTCATTAATTTTTTGTTTTTCTTTCTGCACCCTTAAAATTCGAATGGGAGACAAGAAAACCTCTGAGTTTTAAAACAAAAATCTGAAAAACCCGATAAGTAATTTACATTTTAAATTAATTAATTTGAACTATTAAATTTAATTTTAAATTTAATTAATTAATTAATTTAATTTAAATTTAATTTAAATTTATTTATTTATACATTTAATTTCAATTTAAATAATTTAATTTAATTTAATTTAATTTTAATTAAATTAATTTAAATTAATTTATTTGAATTCTAACTTTAATTTATTTAATTTAATTTAATTATATTAAAATATAATTTCAATTACATTTAATTTAATTTAATTTATGTTAATTTCTTGCGTTTCGGTTAATTGAGGGTAGGTAACTCAGTACCAGTCTATTGTGGTTTTAATGCAAGAAATTAGAACGTTGTTGTTGAGTCCTTATTTGATCACATGCAATTTGCCGACCCATTTGTCGATGTCAATCGTGCCCACACAAGGCGCTAATTACTGAAGATGATTGCCCCAAACTTCTAGTGTAGTTCCGATTACAATTTACATGTGAGCCATTTAATGTAACAATACTTAATATTAATATATATATACATATATATCCATTATATATGTTTTTTTTTTTTTATCATAGATTTTGATGTAGATTCTAGAGGATAGCAGAGTTAGGTCGTGTCAACACCGTACATTGCAAATGATAGTATGTGAAATGTGAATTATTGATGATACACACTAACATCATAATAAGTTCGTCGAGCAAAAAAAATCCTAAAAATGGATATCCGATTGTATGTTATTGCATTGTCCAATTTTAAAAATTTGACCCATTTATCAGATCTCCACTCCAAAAAAATGGATCGGATATCCGATACAAATTTTAAAGATAAATATGGATCGGATCCGGATTATGTTTTTTAGAAAACCGAATATCCATATTTGATCCAGTTTTATATCAAAACATATTATACTTCTTATAAATTCATATGACTTTATACATTATGCAATTCTAAATTAGTATACAATATTAAAATCATATGCATATATTATAAAAATGATTAATGAGGATGACAATATACGACTTCTAAGCTAAATTTTCTAAAGATGAACCAGAATTTATAAATCAGATTCGGATAAACCGATTTTTTAACCAAATATTATTGAAGAAAAATTAATATAGTAAGTATAAAACATTATTTATTCTACTAAAAATGGAACCAGATAATCCGGATATCTGAAATCCGAAAATTCGGTTTAAACCAGGCCAAATTCAGATCATAAATTTGGCAATTCGAAAAAATGGATATCYGATCCAGTTATTAAAATCGGACCGAATATCCGATTTTGCTCACCCCTAGCTATAATGGATAAGAAGCCTAAGATAAATTTTGACAAGTGTGAATTAGTTCAATAAATTTGCACCTTTTCTTTTTTTTTTTTTTTGGATGTTACACATTTAGTGAACATTTCCCTAACTCCTTTCTATGTCCTCCCTCACAACCACCCCAGTGGCTGAGCCAAGATTTCAAAAGTGGGGTGAAAAAATTAGAACGTCTTAAACTCATATTAAAACGGGTAAAGATAATTTGTACTTAATGTTGTAGACAGGTAAAAACAGTTACAAGATGAAGAACTTATTTCTCGGGATTTCATTTTTTTTAAACATAAATTGTCAAAGATCAGGCTGTTCCCCTTTAAACTTAGACTTGTTTGACTTAGATGAATATGATCCACTCGATGTTTCCTAATTAGATTGATAATAATGAATAAAATTAAAGTAAATTAAAAATGAGTGGAAGAGATAAATTTAAGTGGAAAATCGAGAATAAAGAGGAAATAAATAAGGGGTCATATGAGAAACTTAAGGAGTAAAAGTAACATTAATAGGTAAAAAAGTAAAGTATAAAAAAGGAAACGTAAAGGGAACACCAAAAAAGGAAACGTAAAAAATAAACTGAAACGGAGGGAATACAAAATAATTAAACAACAAACAAATCAATTAACATTTCAACAATTCAATTTATCAACATTTATATAGCTATTATAACATTCCAAAAACATACGGTAGAATTGCAGAAAYAAGAAATTAATTAAAATAGCATTCAAAATCATACAAATACAAAATCATCATTCATTCCTTCAACTAATTAATTTACATAAATGGAAATAAAAAAATTAGGCATTTAGAGATTTTAGGTCTTGGAAACTTATCACCGAGTCGTCGTCCGCCATTGCTGTTGCCACCAATGACGCATGAACCATCATCGTGCTGCCTGCCCGCCTGATTGTCGTCGTTGCGGCCGCTTGAACTTGCGTGAATCGGAATTTACTTCGATGCCGTACTTCGTAAAGTGATTGAGGTTTGTTTGGGTTTTTTTATTTCTCTCTGTTAGATTTTTTTAAAATTAGTTTTCTGAATTCATAAAGTACAAAGTAGAAAAAAGCAGTATTAGATGGAACCCACCACGTTGAGTAGATACCTCAACCTTTTAATTTTTGTTTATCTGCTTTTTTTTTTATCATGCTTAATGGGTGTTACTTGCCTACTTTGCTTTCAATTTTTTTTAATTGTCTGTGTTTTTTTTTCAAAATATTTGGAGTGACATTAGTCCCCTTGTCCCCCCAACTCCCTCCGCCCCTGTCCATCCCCACAGTTGCACAGTCACCACCTTCTTGATCGAAGCCCATTATCGCCGCCAATAACTGTGCATGCCTCCTTCYCTCTTTTCAATCTGGGATTGCACTGCATTCGTCTCTCCCCTTGACTTATGAATGCACCTTAGCCTCCTCTCTCCTTGATATATGGTCGCACCTCCCTTTCTCTCTTTTCGATTTGTGGTTGCGCCTAATTCAACTCTTTTTTCGTGAAGAGGTAGATTTGGCCGACTAAATCAAACCCTTATGTGGAGGATTCAACCTTGGAAATTGAACCACAACGGAAGGTTAGTTCCAACTTGTGGGCGCCAAGGCTGAACCATTCATAGGAGGGCTTAATTTGTTCCACTTCCTCTTTATTTTTTTTGTTTGTGCATGGATGGTCTGGTGATGGGTAACGGGGGGTGTCTAGGGGTGCTCATGCGATGTATAAGTTGGTGGTCATTGTGGTTAGGGGTGAACACAAATCAATTTAGATCGTATTTTGAATCGATCTAGATCGAATCGGCGACCGAGCCYAGACGAAACCTGCACCACCGATTCGGTCTTCGATCCTTAAAAACTTGCGTTTTCGGGTCATTGGCCCGCGTGTTCATCGGACCAGACCWGTTGGCCCGGTATTTAATAAAATTTTGAAATTATTTATTTTTTTGGAAATCAATAACAATAACTTACTAGGGTATTTTTTGAACTTTTGGGTACTGGGGTTTGTTTGGACTTCTCAACATTCACAAAACACTTGTCCCCTTGCAAACCATAACTCATATTTGAACTCTCTGCCTGATCTAACTGCCTCCATCTCCCCACTTCATCTCTCATCTCATTTGTACTAATGGTTTGCTACTGCCACGCATCTTGCCTTCGTTGCGCCAACGGCGCACCTCCACCTAGAGCTGCTAAAACTTGACACGACCCGCCAACACGACACAAACTCGATCCGTTATTAACGAGTTAAGGTCATGGTTTTCAACCCGTTTAGCAAAGTGACACGGCACGACACGACCCGTTAATTAAACGGGCTGGGTTCGGGTTTCCTTGCTCAACCCGTGAAACYCGTTTAACTTGTTAAGCAAAAAGCAATAGCTTGGGCCTTTTTTGACATTTTGGACCCAAATATACAAATTTTACTAGTCCAATAGTCCAAATTTATTCAGAATACCCTAGCAGCTTTCTTTCTCTTGTAACGCTTACTCTCTCTCTCTCTCTCTCTCTCTCTCTGATTTCTTTCTCTGACTCACTCTCTCTCTTAAAACCTAATCTCTTTCTTTGTGTTTCTCTTCTCTTCTCGTCATTTTACATTTTTACTACATTTTTTCTTCGATTTTTCTCATTCTTGTTCTTCAATCTTTGTTGCTTTGGGTTAATCTTACAACTTCAGTCAAGCAAATCAYTTGTACAAGGTAAATCACTTGCTTTGGCTTACATTTTCTGGTTTAAAATTGCTCGAATTGATCGAAAATTGCTCGATATTATTGCTGTATATTTCTGCTATATTATTGTTGTATATTTCTGTTATCATGCTCGATATTTTGCTCGATATTTCTGCTATATTATTGCTGTATATTTCTGCTATAATGCTCGATATTTTGCTCTATATTTCTGGTGCTATATTGCTGAATCTTTTGCTCGATTTTTTCTGCTATATTGCTCGATATTTCAAAATGTAAATTAAAAATCTTTATTTTTCCAGTGTTGGTGTCAATTTGCGGGATGTGGAATTGTGGGATGTTGATTAGATATTATTGTTGTATTTCTGCAATATTGCTCGATATTATGCTTGATATTTTTGCTAATTTTGCTTGATATTATGCTCGAAAATTGCTTGATATTATGCTCGATTTCTGGTTTTAAATTGCTGAATCTTGTGCTCGGTTTTTTCTGCTAATTAAGAATGTTTATTTTTCCAGTGTTGGTGTAAAGGCAGTAAAGTTGTTAAATTTCAGAAAAGTTGGCTAATTTTGGATTTGGACTGTTGGTGTAATTGTGTAAATTGGCTAATAAATTTCAGGAATATATTGTTTAAATAATTTGTGGCTATTTTGTAGATGGATAATCAAAGAGACAGTACAAAGGGAAGTTCTAATGCTAGAAAATTAACTTCTAATGTTTGGGGTCATTTTGAAATGATAGAAGAATTGGATATACATGGAAATATGCAATGTAAATGCATGAAGTGTGGAACTAAATACATAGCCGAAAGTTGTCATGGAACGGGGAATATGCGTAGACATATTATGAGTTGCAGGGGAAAGATRAAATGAAACGTAAAGGCCAAAATGTATAAAATATAACTTGAAAATTTATTTACTAGATATCTATTACTCCGTAGTAAGTTTCTAATATTATTAYTTTTGTTTGTTAACTTGGCTAGATTCAAATGAAGATGAAATGAATGTGTTGTGTGCAATCAAGTGGCGGGATTGAGCGTGGAAATATGCAACGAGGATGATGATCATGGGAGCTCAAAGTTTTTCCCCGAGGCTATTTAAAATCGCTTGCATTTGGATTATTATGATGTGTTCAATTTGAACTTTGTTATCGATTTTATATTATGTATTGTTTTAATCTCTTAAACTTTGTTTTAGATTGGTTTTAGACTTCAAGTTTGTTTGGAACTTATGTACGGATCGGAGAATTGTTGTTTTAGGCTATTTGCCTATTTAAATTGTTGYTGTTTAAGACTTATTATATGAATTATGTAGCATTGAAGTATTGAACAGGTTTAATTTACTATTATAAGTCCTACAAGAGCAGAATTTTTACGTTTGAAATAGGCAGAATGACAGGTTCTTAGTTTATTAGGTATATAGTTAAGCAAGTCATTAAACGGGTTTACGTGTCAAACAGGTTAGYCGGGTCATGTGCAGGTCAGATTTCACAACCCGTATAATTAMCGGGTCGGGTTTAGGTCACGCACTTTCAACCCGTTTATTTTTCAACCCGACACGAAACTAACACAACGCGACACGTTTAGCAAGTCTACCTCCACCCCTCCTTAGCCACGCTGACGTGACGTAGGGGTGTTCAAAAATATCTGATCCGATCAATCCGATYCGTGATCCGCTTGATTCGATCCGAAAAATCCCGATCCGGTTTTTAAGGTTTCGGATATTTCAGATCGAATATCCRAAAATTTTTGGATCGAATTCGGATCAGAATTTTTGCACTTTCAGATATTTCGGATATCCGAAATATCCRATTGTTTTATTAAAAAATAATTTAATATGGGAAAATAAAAGAAAAATAGGTAAAATTATATACATTCGATCTGTGATCCGATCCGAAATTTCGGATATCCGATCCAAMATTTCGGATATCGGATCGGGAAATAATAGTTCGGATATTTCGTATCGGATATCCGAAAATTTTTGGATCAGATTCGGATCGGTATTTCCCCGATCCGAAAATTTTGGATATCCGGATTTTCGGGTCGGGTCGGATAATCCGATTTGAACACCCCTAACGTGACGCCCCTCGCCATGTAGACCCCACGACGCAGTAGCTTAATTTTAATTTATTTATTTTGGTTTAATTTGTTACTTAGAAATTGTAATAGTCTATTTTTCTTTGTTTAATTTTGTATTTGTGTTAAGTTGTTTGTGTTTATTTATCATTTTTATGCTAGACTTTGATTTTTTGCAATTTTGTTTTTTATATATATTCCTTTTTTATTGTTGATTTGGTTTTATAAATTATACTGGACTTTGATTATTTTTGATTTATTACTGAAATACTCCAAATRACATGCTTATTTCTGAATTTGTTATTTTATTTGTTGTTGAATTTGTTGTTATTTTTGAATTTGCTATATGAAGCATGTTTATTTCTAAAATATGTTGGACTATGATTATTAATTCTGTCTTTTATTTTTGAAATACTCCAAAGTCCAAGTATATGCAGGTTTTTTTAACATTAAAAAGGAAAATAGCCCATAATTAAAAATCGGTCCAAATCGGACTAAACCCAAACTAGACCGGAATATGCAGGTCTGGTCCAGTTCCAAAAAATTACATACCAGTCCGGTCTCGATCTTAGAAAAATGTAAGTTCCGATCCACCGATCCAATCGATTCTGGTCTCGTCTGGTCCGGTTCTTGACTGCTGGACAGTCCTAATTGTGGCAGTGGGTGGCAAAGATGGTGTTTAGTTGTGAAGTGTTGTAAATACAAGCAAGGGCATAAGCATCAATCAACACAAATACGYAGACATTTTTTATAGTATTACAGGTGTTGTTTAACAATCCACAATGATAAACATAGCCCATTAGGGCCACGAATAAGAAACCAAATATAGTATTATTATTTGATAAAATAAAACATTGTTACATTGATTTGCACTTGATTTTGTCATAAATGCACAAAATTTAATCATTTCAAGGAGTATAATGTTGTCTTTTTATAACCATCTATAGATAATTAATTTTAGTTTTCCCTTTAGGCTCAGTTATCAAAAGTGATAGACGAATAAATTAAAAAGCATAACTAGTCCCAAGAACACTTGAATCTTCCTCCAAACGTAGTTACAAAAGCCTTGGAACCTGACTTAGACATTCAAACACTTTTGTTATATTTTCCTAACATCAATTCTCAAAACCTCAAGCTCAATACACCTCAAACAACCATCTTAAAGACCATATTCTGACCCAGTACAATCGCAAAAACAATTTAACTCAATATAGTCATGAACGCCTAAGAAAGATTGTCAAACCGGTGTATTGCAAGATCTCATCAGAGCTTCACACATCCCTCAATTAAGAACCCAAACAAGGGATAACCCCTKTAAGCAATAAACTTAATTCGGGAAAACTAAGAATATGAAAATCAAAACACTCAATGTTGACATGTGCACCTTTGAAATAGCTTTGCAACAATATATGGTGCACCAATGATGGCATCATATACGCAATCGCAATGGTTGATTCAAAAAATCAAGCAGGCCTCCAAAACATCTTTGGAGATGTGTATAAGAGACAGATACGCAATCGCAATGGTTGATTCAAAAAATCAAGCAGGCCTCCAAAACATCTTTGGTAGAAAAATGAGCTAAATAGAAAATAAACTCTATACACCTCTTATTTGGTAGTGTGCATATTGATAAGTGTTATGCAACAACATGTCACTCGCTTAGTTTTGAGGTTGTTATTAGGGAAACAAAGTGAAAAACTACGCTTAGAGCCTTAGAGGCCCAGAAGCCTAGCTCCAAAAGTCTATGTCCAAGTCAACGGTAAAAAAAATGGCAAATGATACATGAGTACGAAGGCCTTAAGATAAGAAATACAAATTTATTGACCTTATTTCAATTGAATTTACGTGCAAAATGGCCTMAAAATWRAAGCCGAACAATGAAACGGTTCAACGAATATCGCCAAACAAAACATAATTAGATTATCTTTAGCCCCCTAGGAGTCCCAAAACACTCCCAAGGTCGGTCGTAAGGTGTTTGAAGGGTAATAGATGAAAATCAAGGAAAGTGAAGAACAACAGGGAGCTCACTGTGTCAGAAGGAAGGCTACCACACCTGGCCATTTGATGCCTTCACAAGCCAATAAGTGCYTGACGTACCTTGTATCGCACCGTTAGGGCTGCTAATGAGATGAGCCTGCTTGCGAGCTACTCGAGCTCGGCTCGGTCAAAGCTCAGGTCGATGTGGCTCAGCTCGAGCTCGATCTCGGCTTGTGAATAAACGAGCCGATACATGAGCTATGCTAAGCTCGGCTCGAAAGCTCGCAAACCGTCCCGAATAATTTATTTATTATAAATAATATAATTATTTTATATATTTCACGCTTTAACTGTATTAAAATTAATTTTTTTAAAAAACCTTCACATTAACTAAAGCCCAATCCCAAGCCCATAAACAAATATTACTTGTGTGTTAATCTTAATTGGTTTAAATTGTTTTAGACTTTGTAATAAGTGTGTGATGAAATATTTGCAAGAGTATGAAAGTTGGCTTTATATTTGATATTTACTTGGATTTGGTAGAATAGATTGTTGGAAATTAGAAGTTGAAACTTGAAAATTAAAAGATTTAGAAGTTAGAATCATTGAAAATTAGTTAAACAAGCTTTTACACGAGTTTTAAATCGAGCCTTTAAATGGGCTCGAGCCTGAGCCTCGAGCCGAGCTCCCATATCGAGCTAACGAGCTCAATCCGAGCTCAAACCTTGAGACTCGACGAACTTCAAGCTCGAGCCGAGCCTCGAGCCCAGGCTCACGAGCTTGAGCCAAGCCTAGCAAAGCTCGGTCTTGGCTCGACTCGTTAACAGCCCTACGCGTCGTAGCGATAAATCGAAGGCCTTAAAAACTAAATTTACCCGTCCGAGGGGACGATCAATGTAGCTTTCGGCCATGTTTGGTGTAAGGGTAATGTATTAAGGGGTAATAAAAGTCAAATCTGAAAAAATCAAAAAGAAAACATGTGAGATAAGATGGTGATAAAGGAATAATGACATTTATTATTAAGAAAAAGGAGACTAGGAGAGATGGAGTAATTATTACCTAAAATGAAATTTGGTGGGCTATCAAAATGAAATATTATTTAAGAGCAATGAGTTGGTGGGAGGTAATCGAAACTAATGTTGATTCAACCCTTGCTTCTTCCTCAAAATCCAATTGTCGTGATTGATAAAATTTTATAAAATTGTTGACATAACAAGAAAGGCAAAAGCACTTCATGTATCCATTCGGTTGTGTCGGATGAGATCTTTACAAGTATCATGATTTGTGAGTCACCAAAAGAGGCATGAGATGTGTTAAAAGAAGAGTGTGAAGGAAGTGCTTAAACAAAGTTGATGCGAGTTTAAAAAAACTTGAAGAGAGAATTTGATATGCAAAAGATGAAGAAAAACGGCGAAACTATCAAGGAATATGTAAGTAGGCCTTTGACTGTTGTTAATCAAATTAGGTTGCTTGGAGAAACTTTTCCCGTTAAGAGTGATTGATAAAATTGTAGTTGAAAAATTTTTCATAACCATGTAATTAAGATGAGCAAAATAGTAAGTTAGGCAGAAAGAATTATTTAAGGAAAATGAACTCATAATAATCCCACTTTTTAGTGGTCTGCAATGAATAATTGACTGAAAAAACGGAATATATACTTGTATCCTATCTTCACCGCATTATACTCAAACAACTTAACCCTACAATTCTCACTTGTCACCTATAATACTGAGGGTTAATGACTTAAAAATAAAAATAATAATGAATAATTAATATTATTATTATTATTTTATTATTGTTGGTTGTTGTTGTTGTTGTGTGTCTGTTGTTGTTGTTGTTGTTTGTGATTGTTGTGTTGTTGTTGGTTGTTGTATGTTGTTGTTGTTTGTTGGGTTGTGTGTTGTTGTTGTTGTTGTTGTGGGTTGTTTTTGTTGTTGTTGTTGTTGGTTTGTGTTTGTTGTTGTTGTTGTTGGTGTTGTGTTGTTTGTTGTTGGTTGTTTGGTTGGTTGTTGTCGTTTGTTGTTGTTAGTTGGTTGATTGCCTTGTTGTTGTTGTTGGGTTGTTGTTGTCATTGTAAGGTCCACCTTGTGGTTTTTGCTTAAGGTTATGCTAGGGGATTTTGGTCATGGAGTTGGGTGTGTTTGAGTTTGAAATTTAATTAGTTATGGTTTGTTTGGCGGTATCGATTGAATGGTTTAATTATGTTGTGTTGTCTATGTGGACTTTATAAGTTAGCGATAAGTGTTAGGTGTAAGAAGGTTGTGTTAATTGTTAGTTGAACTCTCAGAGTTTGATTTGATGGACGTTGCATTTGATTAGGGTGGTTAATCGTTATTGGGGTGTTTACTTGGGCTGTTTGTTCCCATATTGTTGTGTTGTTGTTGTTGTTGATTGGGTTGTTGGGTATCTGTTGTTAATAGACGTGTTTGTTTTGGTGTTGTTGTTAAAGGCTTGTAGTTGTTGGTAACTCGTAGGCTATAGAGAATGGTGTAGGTTTTTGACTTGGTAGGTTGTGGCGGTTAGTTCATTCGAACTTTAGTAAGTAGATGTGGTTAGTTATGCCTATAATTGTTTGATTTGTTTTTGGAAAGTCATCCATTTGTTACGTATTCTATTTCACTTTGTTGTTT
>SNQN01000107.1:179494-201680 GCA_008642245.1 Bassia scoparia
CTATAAATACTTATCATTTTAAGCAAGAATTTAATATTTATATGCAGTTATAAGGACTGCGTATATCATTTTCCTTGATTATATCCTAAAGAGTAAAAACTAACCTCTCCTATTTTTTTATCCAACAAATTAGTTATTGCAATTATGGAGTATTACGCTTACATGCTTATCTACAACATGCATGCATTTATAATTGTTATTCTTATGACAAACTTTAATATGCAACATGCCACACCAAATTTTATGGTGTGGCCAAGGATATAATTGTAAAAATACTCTTCTAAAACTGTATAAAATATCAAACCCTAACCTCTCTCTCATTTCTCTCGCCTCTCATTCTCCCTGCTTTCTCTCTCCTCATTCTCCCTTCATGCTTTCTCTCTCCTCAATCTCCCTCCCCCAACGACAACAACAATGAGGCCACCGCCGACAACAACCTCATGGCCGGAAATGACATGATGATTCTCGTTGCTCGCTCCTCCTCCGTCGATGCTCGCTCCGTTGATCCTCCGGCGTTACTCGTGTCGCCGCTAGCTTAGTCCACAATCGTCGTCGCGTGGTCGTCGTTGYTGCTATCGCACACCAAATCTAAGTATTTGTTTGTTGCAGTGAAGAGTTTGCAATGAAGAGGTGTTGTGTCATTTACTTGGATGCTGCAAAACTTGTGTGCTTTAATATAGCTGTGAGCTTGTGATATGAGATTTGGATGAAGTAACAACCGAGTAATATTCTGCGAAGTGTGACTAATTAAGAGGCTGATCTGACTCTATGATTGTGTGTTTGATTGAGAATGCATGTTTTTGTGTTAATTTTTTCTTTTATTTTTACTTACTTTTCCTTTTGATTTTTTTTTCATCTAATTTGCACTTATAATTTTTACATAAAAGTAGTTCATATATTACATAAAAATAGTTCATTTATTTCATATAAGTAGTTCATATAATTCGTACAATCATACAAGTAGTATCTTATAATTTAGAAAAGTAGTTCTATATTAATTTGATAAAGTAGTTCATATATTTCGAAAATAGTTCTATAATTCGTAAAAGTAATTCTATAATTCAGAAAATTGATTGTGATATTCATAAAAGTTCATTCATTCATAAAAGTAGTTCTTATAATTGAATAAAGTAATTTGATATTTCATTCAAAGTTCCTATATTTCATAAAAGTAGTTCATACAATCAGAAGAGTAGTTCTATATAATTCAGAAAGTTATTTGTTATTCGTAAGTTATCAGACGATACCCTTGACCAAAGCCACTAAACGTGTCAATTTTCATATCGTTAGCGCTGTCACACCATTTTACTACCAATATGAGAAATCTAGATGGAAATCATTGTCATGCTATTGTGCAACCCGTTAGTTAACAAGTTCCCTTTCACCATAACCGCTCCGTTTTTAAATGGTGTTGTCCTGTGTCACTTAGTATTCAACGACCGTCAACATCTAACTCAACCGGATTACTAAACAAGTGAACTTGGTCAAATTAGCAGGATGCTTTATTTTTACGACCTCTGAATATTCACCCTTCCTTTGTAGTGTAGAGTAACATTGTGGATGAGTGATAATTAGTCACATCATTTCACTCCAATGTAGGATTAAAATATTACTATATTAACAAATCCAACTCTTAATACGTACCGCCTAACTTTCACCATATACGCTTCCTCCCAAACTAACCCCATCAAATCATCCCTCTAAAAATTTAATACCTTAAGCAAAACTATCCCCAACTAAAAAAAATAAGAAACGAAAAAAAATACATAATATGCTAACTCTCACATTTAATAGTATGAGTGTACACCTAAAAGTGTCTCCCCAAATGATATCAATGAATGAAGTTCACCCACATGTCGCAATTATTCGAATCGAAAAAACGCATTGAACTCGTTGAGCTCGAAATATCGTGAATCCAGTCACACTCGAAAATATGGAGCAAAGGTCAAATACAGGCAAAATATTTTCTTTCGTTTTCTATAACTCTCACAGGTTTCACAACAAGTTACAGATCGCGATCTCATGCTTTTTCCCGTCTCTCTCCATCTGTTCTCACATTTTTCTGAATCGCCAGTATTTTTAAATTATTTTTCTGATTTTTCTATGATTTCTATGATTTTGCAATGTTTAAATCCCCGCCGACATACTCAGAAAAACATGATAATTAGAAATACGCGGGATGTCTCCTGAATCTCCTAAAAAACTTTTTTCTTCGAAGAGAAGGCGTCTAAGATAATCCGTAATCTAGAAAATCGAGAGTTGCCAAAGAATTATCCCGAATTAAAAATTTAAGATTTTTGGAGAAAAATATATCGCAGAAGCCTGCGTATATACGCTCCTAGGAGCGATATCGCAGGTTTTGTAGGAGTTGTTGTTGTGTGTTTAGGAGTATATACGTTGAAGGAGCAGTGTATATACGCTGCCTTTGGGCGTAATACGATGCTCCTCAGTGTACATACGCTCCTCTCTCTTCCTCCAGTCCACCTATCCCTACCACCCTTCCGCCTCATCGAAACACACCGGATTTCGACAGATTAGACTTTCAACTTCCAAACTCCGACTTCCATTAAAAACATACTAAGCATTCTCTCTCATTCACAAACTCTTTCACAACTCACATAACACGAGTCTTTGCGGTTCTTTCGATTCGTTTGACAAGCGAAACAGCTGAATTCTGAGATTACTCACAATAATTCCTCCTCCTCACCTGCCTCCTTTTTACTTGATTACCATTATTATGAGTTTAATGTTAATTTATACAATGTAGAAACCCGACTTTCTATCTTCCAATGTAAATCATGTAGTTTTCTAATGTCTTCAATGTTTTCATTGTTTTGGTTTCGTTCTTTTTATTTCATTTTCTTATTTATTAATCACTTGTCCATTATACAATTTCTTTCCTTGTTCTAATAGCACGATTCAGCGCGACGATTCATGCGTTCGGTTTTTCATTCATGAACATAACATTTGTTTTTATTTGTCATTAGTATGCGATTCAATGCGGAGACAGATTCGTTGCGCTTCGTTTACAAAACTAAACCTTTGTTTTGTTTGCATATTTAGCGGTAAGATTCGAGTTCTGTACCTCTATATTTTTGAGTTCATATACTTCCATATTGCTATGTTGTTAATTCGTATATATTTCTTAAACAAACCGGAAATTATATGTGAATACAACATTTAGTAGCACTAACTCATGCAATCAGTTTTTAGCACCGTTTTTAACCTGATTAAATCACAAGTGTCACAATTTACTAGGTTAGGGTCGTCTCTTGCAATGATTAGAAACACACTTTCGTGTAATCTTTACGTTAGTACGCAATCTAAGGTGCTAAATGTAAGTTTGTCATTCCAATAAATTTGCTTAATGAATTACAATGGACCGAAGTAGAGCCGTACATCCGCGCCGAGCTTGGCGCTACCCCCCTCCTCAACTCCGTCAATGTGCCCCAACACCGGACCGACTGGGTTACTTGATGGACGTGGGGCCTGTTTTGCACACGTTCGGCGTCGTCGAATAACCTTTCTAGACAACGGGGTGACGATCCCCCCTTACTCAGACACATACCCAACCGCACTCACGTGCGGGTTCCGTGGCTCAAGCCCACGCAAAGCACCTCGATGTAGTACCAAGCCGCGCGCCCGCTATACGCGAGGGCGCGGCCCACGTCCTACAATGAGAAATGGAGAAAAAAATGAACAAGAAAAAGGTATTATACTATATTAATTCTTGAATGACCAAATGAAAAAATCCTCCTAAAATCATGTTCAATTTTAAAAATAGTCTAACAAAAATTATACTTTGTAGAAGAAAAAGGGATTATACAATTTTATTCCTGAATGATCAAATGAAACAAACTAAATTCACTTAATACAAATAAAAATTAAAAACTAAACATTTCTGTCTTTCAAATCACACCCTTCATATATAATTATTTTTATGTATTTACACGTCAAGATTTTTTAAGGAAATGAAACGAAAAACATATGATTCATATTGTCATAGAGAATATAATATTTTCTTTTTTTTTTTTGCTGTTAGAGAATATTATATTTTCAGTCATATATATTGCACGAGTATAATCTAGGGAGGAAGTAGTAACTCATAGCAGCTAGGAGTATAGCGCGGGTCAAAGTTGGTCAACACAACTTAAATTGTCGGACAATGTTAGGTTGCGTTGAGACAATGTTTGGTTTATAGTTGGACAATGTTACAAACTCGCAAGACAATGTTAATATATTTTCAGATAATGTTAGGATTGAATGATTTTTTTTTACTGGTGATCAGTACTGAACAGTACATGAACAGTACTAAAAAATGACGAAAAATGCCCTGCGCTACATCTTTAGCTGCGAAATGTTTATCATTTCTCTAATCTAGCCATCTAGGTTCCTATTAATCAAAATCAAAGAGACAATCTACAACTGTAATAAGTGTAATCTACGAGGACTAATCTCACTAGAGGGAATGAATATTTTATTTAAGGGAAATTCTATATGGTGGCATCGAATTTTGCCGTAATCTACGTGGTAGCATACTAATTTTTTACATTCTACGCTATGTCATCGAGGTTTTGCAAATTCCACGCTATGGCCTCGAGCTTTATTTTTCTATATGGTGACCAAACCTAAGCTAACCTAAACTTAACCATTTCACCCACTCATCCCACCACTCCAACCAACCACCCAGCCCACCCCACCCAACTCACCCACCAAACCATCCATCCAACTCGCCACCACCTACAGCCGACACCCCTTTCTCTCCTCCCTTAYGCGTCGTCAACAACATTCACCACCCACAACAACCCCAGATTCCCCACCACCGCTGGCAGCCCYAACCGCCGCCGCAACACAACCACGTCACCCCCACCACACTCGCAGCCATGTCGCCCACCACTTACCAATTTATCCCCAATTCGAAAATTAGGGTTCTTCCCTAATTTTCCCCCAATTCAAAAATTTAATTCAAGTATTGTTGTTTGATTAAATCAAATTGGATTCTGTGTTTTACGAGTTCCTCTCATTTTCTATTACCAATTGAATCTATGGTATGTTTTATTTTGCTATTTCGTGCTTATCATCGTGTAGTGAATGAATGATATATTGTATTGACCCATGTGGAATTTTAAGGTAGGTTTGTTGGAAATTGGGACTACTATTTTTGTGAACTCGCTTTTATTCGTTCATTGATTTCTTTAATTATGATTACGAATCATAGTTATGTTAATTGAGGTGTTTACAATTTTATACCCATAAAAATTGTTTGTTGTTTGGCAATTGTGCATAAAAAAGTTATAGGTTATGATAATGAAGTTGTAAATTGTAGGTCCTTTAGTAATGGTAGAATTTGCTTGTAAGGCTATTATTGGAGTTGACCTTGGGAAGCAAACAATGAGTAATCACAAAATAGTATCCCCAATTGTGTGACTGTCTCAAGTGTCAATCAGCACTATCACTTTTTGGATTTCTCAAACTCTATTAACACAGATTATGATTTGGTCAAACAGTTGGCGAGCATTACTATGCATCCTATTAGAAAAATTAAATTACATGCAGGACAGTAGGAGCTACAATAACTATTGAAGTAAGCTTCTTTTTTTTTTTTTTTTTTTTTTTGTTTGACATCCGAAAACATTACAAATAACAACAAAAAACACGACAAAATACTCCAATAACTAAATGATGTGATCTGCAAAGTTGGCAGCTGTCTGCTCCTCACCAAACCCCTGCTTCCTTCGTTATCTTGCCAAACAAATTTGCAAATCCGGAATCTCTCTCAGAGTCCAGATTAGGTGAATTGGGGTTTGAATTCTTTATTGACAACTTATAATAATAAGATCTTGCAGATAGCTATGAATATAATTGTTGTTGGTCTGATGACTATTGACAGATAAATGCTTGGACATTGAGAGAACAGGCTTAGCTTCCATTGAAGAGCTGAAGTGCTAGCATGAATCCACCCTGTTGATTGTAAGATGCGTCCTGAGTCGTCAATTTCAATCCAAGCAAAACCTTCCAAATCTTGGTCCTTACTTCATCGCAAGAGCATCAATTAAACATACGTATTTTATTTGATTCAATTTTCTTTTCAATATTGCAACCAAAACCCGGAGGGGTAATTGCTTTCCTGATTTAACAATCCCTGTTGGCTTCTATTGAGAAAAGTTTGTGTTGTGGATATCGTCCTATTAAATGGATAAAGTACAGTAATTTTTGAGTGAGTAAGATACCTGTATTCTAGCTAGCCAAATCGTCCTAAGGAGCCTATAAATGGAAATTTCTCCAACTTGATTTCCATCTCATTACCAAAAAGAATACTTCAATCCCATTTCTACTACCAAGTTATTCGTTCTGAAATAATTTCCAAGAGAACGATCCAAAATTTTTGCAAAGCAATTCCTAAAAGTGAGTAGATCTTTCATTATCAAAAATTGCATTTGACAAGAGGAAGGTTTTCATTGCTGACCCATTAATTCTTCAAACTGACAGACTATTCGTGCATAATTTCAAAGAAGTCTTGGTTAGGAAGTAGTTTAAACTCAAATTTCCTATTAAAACTGGGGTTAAATAGTGATTAGACTCTATCCTTTATCCTTTAAAATGAAAATAACCTGATTGACTGTTAAAGCCTAATATCATTGATTCCAATACAAGAAATCTTATTGTATGAGGTTGGTTAGTTCCATTGTATGAAATCAATTTGCCCATTGCGTATTCAAAAAATCAAGAAGCTTTTATGATCACATATGTGTGCCAAGTCTAGCGTAAGAAGAAAATCTGTTAACCCTGGTTAACATAACGTGGATATTAGCTTTAGCAAAACGATTTTCAACGTATCCTATTTGACTTTAGGAATCTTCTCCCACAAACCCTGATGTTCAACTCTGCTAACATGACCTGATCCGATTTTTACCATTTCCTGTAGTTTCTAGCAGGTCAAATTCCTATTAAAAATTTTCTCACTTTTTAGATAGAGTTCAAACCAAAGCCAGTTTAATGCTTCCGCCCTGTTGCGACCCACTGTCTTGGAACCTGTCTTTAGTCCTTGTTAAAGTACTGGAAACTAAAGCGTGATTATGTTATTAAAACATCTTTGATCAGCATTGCATCATAAAAGTGGAGATTTCCTAATCCCTAGACCCCTGCTCCTCTAGGTAGTGAAGAAAATATTTTTCCAATACCACAGAATTGCAAATGTAAACTCAACTTTTTTTGTCTGTTGTGTTACCTGTTCACGAAACTAGTTTCGTTACTTCGGATTCGACTATGTGCACACTTAACTATGGTGAGTAATATTCCAAACAAGAGTTTCTGCATACGCTGAGATTCGAACTCGAGATCTCTTTTAGCGACATCAATTGCTATCACTATAGCAACTCTGTTAGTCGAAAACCAACTACTTAACTATCTCTTCTATTAACTAAGGAGTATGTCAAAAGCAAAACTCACTTTCACAACCACACTTTAATTGGATATGTTTGGGATAGAAAAAAAAACATTGCTCCATGATACTATTAGATATTTATATTCATATTGGATTGCTATGGCAATCTTAACCAAAATTACAAAGTAGTATATTAGTTTTTTTCTCTTTTTTCATTATTATTCTTTTTTCTTTCATTCATCTCAACATTATCTTCTCCGTTCTTCATGTCGCATCCTATCTCGTTTAGTTGTGCTAGCCAATTAAAGAAGAGAAATAAGAGAGTGACCCCAAAATTTAATTATTACTTCATCCGTTTCTTATAATGCACCACTTTGATCTTTTGCGATTCCGACAATTGGTATTTTTTGGTGGAGTAATTAGTGTGTTGAAAGGGTAGTCGTGTGTTGATGACCACCACATGGTGTAGTGTTAGGAGTAATTACAATATCTTTAAGAGGATAAGGTCAATTCATTCCCTAAAGATACAAAAGTATTTATAGTACAATTGGTGCAATTATGTTAAAATTTACTTGGGAATAGAAACCTGGTCAATTATAAGAAACGAGAAGTATTAAAGAAGAAAAAAAAATAGATTAAGAAGAAAATGTCGAACGTGAGACCACATGCAAGTGAGATGACCATTATTTTATATTTATAATAATAGGAGTTGTAATTTTTTTGTCTGGACATTTATATAAAAAAGATATGAGTATATTTGCAACTTCCTAAATAGAAAAAAACGCAAGTAAAAAAAATAACGGAGGAGTATATTTGATTATAATGTTGATATATACAGCCTTAGGCTGCATATAAACAGCCAAAAGGGGTTTTCAAAAAGAAACATTTATGACATTTAATTTTCTGTGCATTTTAACATAAATCTATAAAACTTATCATTTTAGCAAGAATTTAATATTTATATGCAGTTAATGGACGCTGTGGGTATATCTTTTCCTTGATTATATTCCTAAAAGTTAGTAAAACTAACCGCCTCCTATTTTTTTATCCAACCAAGATTAGATATTGCAATTCTTGAGTATTCGCTTACGCTTATCTACAACATGCATGATTAATGTTATTCTTATGACACTAATGAAACATGCACACCAAATTATATTGGTTGCCCAAGATTTATAAGTTGTAAAAATACTCTTCTAAACTGTATAAGTAATTCAAACCCTACTCAAACTACATAAACATTTCTCTCGCCTCTCTTCTCCTGCTTTCTCTCTCCCATTTCTCCCTTCTGCATCTCTCTCCTCCCCCCTCCTCCAATCTCCCTCCCCCAACGACTAACACCAATGAGCCACCGCGACAACAACCTCATGGCCGGAATATGGACAGATGATTCTCGTTGCTCGCCCTTCCTTCGTTCGTGCTCGCTCGTTGATCCTCGGCGAAAAATTATCGTTCTTCCGCTGAGCTTAGTCACAAATCGTCGTCGCATCCTAAGTGTGGTCGTCGTTGTTGCTATGACACACCAATCTCGTATTTGTTGTTGCGGGACGATTTGCAATGAGAGGTGTTGTGTCATTTACTTGGATGCTGCAAAACTATGTCGTGCTATTAATATATCTGTGACAGCTTGTGTATGAGATTTGATGAATAACAAGCCGAGTCATTTCTGCGAAGTGTGTATTAAGAGGAACTGATATACTCTATGATTGTTTTGATGAAATGATGTTTTGTGTTGAATTTTTTCTTTTTTTTTACTTACTTTTCCTTTTGTTTGATTTTTCATCTTAATTTGACTTATAATTTTTACATAAAAGTAGTTCTGATACATATAAAATAGTTCTTCTATTTACTATTAAGTAGTTCATATTATTCGTAAACTCATATAAGTAGTTCATTAATTCGTACAATCATACAAGTAGTATCTTATAATTTAGAAAAGTAGTTTAATCATTAATTTGGATTAAAGTAGTTTCATATATTCAAAAGTAGTTTCTATAATTCGTAAAAAGTAATTCTATAATTCAGAAAATTTGATTGTGATATTCATAAAAGTCGTCATTATCATAAAAGTAGTTCTTATAATGAATAAACGTAATTTGATATTTCATTCAAAGTTCCTATATTTAAAGTAGTTCATACCAATCAGAAGAGTATTATATAATTCAGAAAGTTATTTGTTATTCGTAAGTTATCAGACGATACCCTTGACCAAAGCCACTAAACGTGTCAATTTTCATATCGTTAGCGCTGTCACACCATTTTACTACCAATATGAGAAATCTAGATGGAAATCATTGTCATGCTATTGTGCAACCCGTTAGTTAACAAGTTCCCTTTCACCATAACCGCTCCGTTTTTAAATGGTGTTGTCCTGTGTCACTTAGTATTCAACGACCGTCAACATCTAACTCAACCGGATTACTAAACAAGTGAACTTGGTCAAATTAGCAGGATGCTTTATTTTTACGACCTCTGAATATTCACCCTTCCTTTGTAGTGTAGAGTAACATTGTGGATGAGTGATAATTAGTCACATCATTTCACTCCAATGTAGGATTAAAATATTACTATATTAACAAATCCAACTCTTAATACGTACCGCCTAACTTTCACCATATACGCTTCCTCCCAAACTAACCCCATCAAATCATCCCTCTAAAAATTTAATACCTTAAGCAAAACTATCCCCAACTAAAAAAAATAAGAAACGAAAAAAAATACATAATATGCTAACTCTCACATTTAATAGTATGAGTGTACACCTAAAAGTGTCTCCCCAAATGATATCAATGAATGAAGTTCACCCACATGTCGCAATTATTCGAATCGAAAAAACGCATTGAACTCGTTGAGCTCGAAATATCGTGAATCCAGTCACACTCGAAAATATGGAGCAAAGGTCAAATACAGGCAAAATATTTTCTTTCGTTTTCTATAACTCTCACAGGTTTCACAACAAGTTACAGATCGCGATCTCATGCTTTTTCCCGTCTCTCTCCATCTGTTCTCACATTTTTCTGAATCGCCAGTATTTTTAAATTATTTTTCTGATTTTTCTATGATTTCTATGATTTTGCAATGTTTAAATCCCCGCCGACATACTCAGAAAAACATGATAATTAGAAATACGCGGGATGTCTCCTGAATCTCCTAAAAAACTTTTTTCTTCGAAGAGAAGGCGTCTAAGATAATCCGTAATCTAGAAAATCGAGAGTTGCCAAAGAATTATCCCGAATTAAAAATTTAAGATTTTTGGAGAAAAATATATCGCAGAAGCCTGCGTATATACGCTCCTAGGAGCGATATCGCAGGTTTTGTAGGAGTTGTTGTTGTGTGTTTAGGAGTATATACGTTGAAGGAGCAGTGTATATACGCTGCCTTTGGGCGTAATACGATGCTCCTCAGTGTACATACGCTCCTCTCTCTTCCTCCAGTCCACCTATCCCTACCACCCTTCCGCCTCATCGAAACACACCGGATTTCGACAGATTAGACTTTCAACTTCCAAACTCCGACTTCCATTAAAAACATACTAAGCATTCTCTCTCATTCACAAACTCTTTCACAACTCACATAACACGAGTCTTTGCGGTTCTTTCGATTCGTTTGACAAGCGAAACAGCTGAATTCTGAGATTACTCACAATAATTCCTCCTCCTCACCTGCCTCCTTTTTACTTGATTACCATTATTATGAGTTTAATGTTAATTTATACAATGTAGAAACCCGACTTTCTATCTTCCAATGTAAATCATGTAGTTTTCTAATGTCTTCAATGTTTTCATTGTTTTGGTTTCGTTCTTTTTATTTCATTTTCTTATTTATTAATCACTTGTCCATTATACAATTTCTTTCCTTGTTCTAATAGCACGATTCAGCGCGACGATTCATGCGTTCGGTTTTTCATTCATGAACATAACATTTGTTTTTATTTGTCATTAGTATGCGATTCAATGCGGAGACAGATTCGTTGCGCTTCGTTTACAAAACTAAACCTTTGTTTTGTTTGCATATTTAGCGGTAAGATTCGAGTTCTGTACCTCTATATTTTTGAGTTCATATACTTCCATATTGCTATGTTGTTAATTCGTATATATTTCTTAAACAAACCGGAAATTATATGTGAATACAACATTTAGTAGCACTAACTCATGCAATCAGTTTTTAGCACCGTTTTTAACCTGATTAAATCACAAGTGTCACAATTTACTAGGTTAGGGTCGTCTCTTGCAATGATTAGAAACACACTTTCGTGTAATCTTTACGTTAGTACGCAATCTAAGGTGCTAAATGTAAGTTTGTCATTCCAATAAATTTGCTTAATGAATTACAATGGACCGAAGTAGAGCCGTACATCCGCGCCGAGCTTGGCGCTACCCCCCTCCTCAACTCCGTCAATGTGCCCCAACACCGGACCGACTGGGTTACTTGATGGACGTGGGGCCTGTTTTGCACACGTTCGGCGTCGTCGAATAACCTTTCTAGACAACGGGGTGACGATCCCCCCTTACTCAGACACATACCCAACAGATGGCACGAACCAAGCAAACAGCCCGTAAGTCCACCGGAGGAAAGGCACCGAGGAAGCAGTTGGCCACCAAGGCCGCAAGAAAGTCAGCCCCGGCCACCGGAGGTGTGAAGAAGCCCCACAGGTTCAGGCCAGGAACCGTTGCGCTTCGTGAGATCAGGAAGTACCAGAAGAGCACTGAGCTTCTCATCCGCAAGCTCCCTTTCCAGAGGCTCGTCCGTGAAATCGCTCAAGATTTCAAGACCGATCTTCGCTTCCAGAGCTCCGCCGTCTCTGCTCTTCAGGAGGCCGCTGAGGCTTACTTGGTCGGTCTCTTCGAAGACACCAACCTTTGCGCTATTCACGCCAAGAGGGTTACCATCATGCCCAAGGATATTCAGCTCGCTCGCAGGATTCGCGGTGAAAGGGCTTAATTTCTTCTTATTGTTCTGTGTTCTGTTGCGGATCTCAGATCTATGATCTTTGTGCTAAGTAGGAAGTAGTAATAGTAGTAGCAATATGGATGGTATATTGTAATGTGAAATTTTCTGTTAATGAAAGTCATTTGACAATTACGGATTATTGTGAATTAGTAAGTTGGTTATTATTTGCATCAATTTCTTTTTGATGTTCTCATACGATTCTCTTTGCTTTAATTTTTTTTGATGCTATGAATGAAAAGTTGGATGAACAAGCTAAGTGATATGAGTCACTGACTCACTGTTTGGAAATAGTGTAATGTGGATTGGTAATGAAAATGTTGGTGAATTTATAATTGGTGTTGGGAAAAGAGTGATTGTTTAGTTGATAAATATAGAATTAGATCTAATCTTTAGAATATTACTGTGTTTACTAATCTACTAGTGTTATGCAAGTAATGTCATCCTATTTTTGTGGTGATATATGGTGATCCTATTTCAATCTCATAATGGCTACATTTCTGTCAAGCCATTGTAAAATCATCCTTATTTACACCATCGATTGTTTTATCAAGGAGAATAAAGTTGGGCCTATTGGATTTTTTTGAGCTTAAAAATTAAAAACGTTGTTCAATGATGTTGTATTATCAAGCGCTAGATTTGATTTGATGTTAGGTGGAAGGGCAGTACGTATTGTTGGGCCGTTTTGGCCATCATGTTGTGGATTGTCTTTCGTAGTTGATAAGGGGAAAAGGTCTTAGAAAATGGGGGAATTCTTGAGAGATGATAATGGGTAGTGTTTGGTTATTTGGGTAGGGTAACTAGGTAAGCCCATACTCTAATTTTTTCATGCAGACCCATACTCATAGGGCAAAATATTTAAGGATCCTTTACGTGTATCGTAGGCTCCAATAGGATACAGGTAGGTTCTTACGGGTCAAGTCAAGAAGATATCCATTCTTCAACTCGTTCGAAAAACTTTGCAGGTCCATGATAGTCTGCCAAGTCGGTGAAGAGTAACTGAGCTGTCTATGATTACCAAAACATTAATAAACTGTGCATCAAAAACTATAATATACTTCGTAATTAATACGGATAAGGCTAAGATACGCACTCCGTCCTTCTTATAATTGCCCATTATTCCCTAATATTCATAAAAATTAAGAGTTTTTAGTTTAGAAGCCCTAAACCTTATTTTATTTTATTTATTTTTGGATTGGGTTTATCATGAGTAAGTTCGATAAGGTATCTGCTTTTGAAGGTGGAATGTCGGCTCCTCTATTGTGGTTGATACTGATAGTAAGTTCTCCTTTTTCGGATTTTTTGTAGTATAGCTCTACTAAAACTTCCAGTCTTTGGCTAAAACAAATATGTAGGTAAAATGAGCATTATCTAGCCATTTGAAATTAATAAATTGAGATATCATCATTCCACACGGTGATCCAATCATTCCCTAATTTTGAAGTCTTAAAACTTAAGTGATCAAAGGACAATTTGGAGGGATAACATGAAGGAGATTGATTAGGTGTTGAGGATCTGTGCGTATCAAAAAATGCGAGGCTGTGAACTAAACACGATGAAGTGAATGGTGGGAGAAGGCAAGAGTCAATTGCATCGACGAAAATCTTGTGGGATGCGTGGGATGATCAATGCATACCGAAAAATCACATTTGTAGAAGATATTAAAGGTAGTGAAAGGTTGTTTCCTTACCAAATAACATAGTAAACAGTTTTTCTCCATAGCAAATTTCCAACCAATAAGGCTTGATCATAGCTTGAAGAACCTCCATTGCCTGTCACAATAAACATATGAAGGAAGACACTTATATTTGACCAATATATCATCTAAACTAATATTAAATATCAATCAATATTTTTATAATCAATTTAATCATAAAACAATGGATAGAAAGATACAATAGATATAAATTTACATATGTAAGAAGTTGCTAGTGTCAACAAATTAATCTTATGCATAAACAACCCGTGAGATGCTTATTATATCCCAATCTAGATTCTCAACGATATTCATTGGTAAGTATTCTCTTAAAAATCATTTCAAAAGGATCTAATTCACAAGAGGATAACATGCCATTATAAAGAACTACCAAAAATCGACTGTAACATGGCATGAGGGCATAAAATACTAGGAATTACAGCCTACCCACGAATAATGAATGTATTTAGAAGGTTTATGAGATAGAAATTTGAGAGGTTTGCCATAGAACTACTCGTGCAACCAACGAACATATGATTTCAACAAGTTTGTTATTATTCAACCAAACAATTACATAAAATCATGATAAAGGCAACTTAAACCTTATATACAGGCACCACATAATGGAAATTTTGATTCCATCACATCATTCTTTACTTGAGCATTCAAACATGGTCTCATTCGCTTCTTCCTTTGTCCCTCTTGCTTCTTTGTCCTTGCTATTGTGCAAATATGCTTAGCGAGGATCCCTCTTATAGCCCAGCTCTTACTACGAGACACCTCAAACCAGTAAGTCCCGGTTTACACCCGTCTCCTTCGTATGAAACCCCCATACACCCTTCCCTACTTACAGCCCATCTCCTAAGTAGCAAACTCCATCATACACCCCATCCCCGAACCTTACATCCATTCTTTTCTCCTGTGTATGAAACTCCTTTCATAACACCCCATCCCCAACTTATAGTCCATCTCCTAGTACGAAACCCCCCATACACCCCCATTCCAACGATGAGACTCATCATACACTCCATCAGGGAAACCCCATCACCTATGTGTAATGAGACCCATCATACATCACCCATCGAGACTCCAGTCGTACAACCATCTCCAAAGTATATGAGACCCCTCATACCACCAGTCTTTCAATTACGAACTCCATCATGCATCTTACAAGCCCACTCCTAAAGTATGAAACTGCCATCATACAAGCCATCTTCCTAAAGTACGAGACTCCATTCATACACTCCATCATCGCAGTTTTACAGCCCGCTTCCTAAGTACGAGACTCCCATTCATACAAGCATCTCCTAATACGAGACTCCATCATACACCCCATCTCCAGTTTATAGTTCGTTCCTTGAAGACGAGAACCCCATCATACAAACCATCTCCTGATATGAGAGTCCACATCTACACCCATCTTCAGTTACAGCCTTCTCCTAAGTATGAGACCCCATCATACACAACCTCCCCAAAAACGAGACTCCAATCGTACACCCCATCTTTCAGATTTACAGCCCATCTCCTAGTATGAGACCCCATCAACAAGCCATCCCCTAAATATGATAAGCTGCCATCATACACTCCTCCTCAGTTTACAGGTCCGTCTTCAAAGACGAGGACCCCTTCATACAAAGCCATCTCCTAAGTATGAAGACTCCATCATTACACCCCATCTCCTAACATACGAGACTCTCCATCATACCCCCATCTTCAGTTTATAGCCCGTACTCCTAAGTACGAGACTCCATCATACACCCCATCTTCATTATAGCCCGTCTCCTAAGTACGAGACTCCATCATACACCCTTCTTCAGTTTAGTAGCCCATCCCCTAAGTACGAGCCCCTTCTTATCACCATCTCTAAGTATGGACCCCATCTTACTCCCATCTCCTAAGTACGAGAACCCCATCATACCACTCCATCTCCAGTTTACAGCCTCCCCTAAATATGAAAAAACCTCGTACCCTCCCACAACAAATTACACTCCATCTCCTAAATATGACACTCATCCATACCCTAAAACACCAACTTTACAGTCCATTCTCGAAGTATGAAAATCCCGAGTACACCCCTACAACTGTTTATAGTCCATCTCCTAAATATCCATTCATACTCTCCGATCTATGGAGTTCCAAGTGTCATTTATTGCAATTCATGCTATTATGATTTCACCCATATGAAGGTTAAATCTTTACTCAATTAGATATTTTTTAAAAAAACTATTTAGATTATTTTTTTTAATTTGCATCCACCAAGCTTTTTACGCTTCCCAACACACACTTTATATGCTTAACTATCTTAGTTATGTATAAGGAAAAAATTATAACAAATTCATATTAATAATTTCATCATTACAACGAAATCTAACAAGATTCGTCCATGACTATATATATTTTTTTTTTTTTATTTTTCCCTTACATAAAAACTTACAAATTTAATTAAAAACATAGTATATAAGTGTAATATGCAAAATGATAGACTATTATTAAAATACAAGTAAGTATTATTTTAGTTACCATATAATATTTCACATACATCAGAATTCCAAGCTGCATGTGTGGTCTCAAAAGTAACACTCAAAATTTTTCTTTTAATAGTCAAAATATGCAAAACTTATGCAACTAGTAGTAGTACTGTGAAGTAGTCCAATTTGTTTTTAATTCTTGAATGTGATCCAAACAGGGCGTAGCGAAAATTAAATGTGAAGCAGAGACCAAGTATGGACACAAGTCTGCTGAATTCTCCATGTTATGACCCCCAAAACATACAGAATGGTTATTCCTTTAGCTACCTTTACTCCTAAACCAACTTGGTGACCACTTGAAACCAAACTATTGCAGGCTTTATCTTGAGAGCTCTTCATCCATTCACTTGCAATGTCGCTTACCAACGTCCAACCGGGGTGTGACCGGATCCCCCTCACTTACTCACAACCATATTGCTGGGTATGAAAACAAAATACATCTTGGAGTGTACTCTATTCCACTCTTTCATACAGCCATCCCATGCAAACATGCGAGTACAAGCCATACTACAAAAAGCACGACTACACCCAAATCATCTTACTCTCCTAAATCTACCTACATGGCTCTAACATACACCCCGACATCAACCTTACACTCCTAAATCGAGTATGAAGCTTCCATCATACACCCCATCATCCAACCTACATCCCTAAAGTCCAGCTACACCCCAGCCTCAAACTACACTCCCTAAATACGAGGCTATGAAGCCCTTCATACACCCATCATCAACCTACACCCCTAAATCCAGCTACACCCCAGCCTCAACACCTACCACTCCTAAATCGAGCTGATGAAGCTACCTCATACACCCCATCATCAACCTACACCCCTAAAATCCAGCTACACCCCAGCTCAACCTTACACTCCTAAATCCAGCTACTGAAGCTCCTTCAACACCCCATTCAATAACCTACACCCCAAATCCAGCTACACCCCAGCCTCAACCTACACTCCTAAATCGAGTATGAAGCTCCTCAAACCCCATCGTCAACCTACACCCCTAAAATCCAGCTTACACCCCAGCCCAAACTACACTCCTAAAATCGAGCTTGAGCTCCTTTCATACACCCCATCGTCAACCTACACCCCTAAAATCCGAGCCACACCCCACCTCAACCTACACTCCTAAATTCAGAGCTATGAAGCATACCTTCATACACCCCAGCATCAACCTACACTCCTAAACGCACTATGAGGGCTCCATGCTCCCCACCAATCTACACCCCAACAACAGCGTACGAGAGCCTCCAAAGCTCTGAATACACTAAAGATACATGATGCCTCCAAATCAAGATGACACCAAATACGGACACTAAATGAGTATACTAAGTTGATTAGTTCTTACATTATACACATTATTCTATATTACAACTAATTTTATAACTCTAAATGGCCACTATGTGATCCTGCCATTGAAATGGAAGCATCATTGTGTTATTGATTGGTTAAAGTTTTTATATGAGGATTTCAATAATATTATGGTTCTTGTATAATTGATACAACTTCTTAACTTATTCATTATTAAACATATTTTTATGAACGGCCCACCTTAATTAAAAATAAAAAAACGATTAGGCCTATTCCTTATCTTCAACGCTTTACTAATTAGGTCATTCAATCACCAAACCTAAAAATTGTTTTGATCTAATATACTCAAATTACATAGAAATAAAGCCTGTTAAAAAAAATGTGAGAAAAAATGACACGTAATAACAAGTTAACTTGCTTAATCACCTCTCCAATAGTTAATTGGTCACTGATATAAAACTTTTATCTATTAAGAAGTTGGAGTTCAAAAAATTGGAAAACTCATAGGCTATTTTGATAATAAAAAATGAAAAAAAAACAGAATGAACAATATTATAAATTAAGGAAATTCTATGTGGTGGACCTTGAGTTTTGCCCGAATCTATCAGGTCGGCAATACTAAGTTTTCTTAATCAACTGTACAGGCCACCTCGAGTTATGCACTAATTCTACACCGAGCCACTTGAGTTTCTGTGTTCCACATGAGTTAACATAACCTACTACACCATAAACTTAACATTACACCACTACTAACCACATCCAAACTCTCTCCTATCAAACTCACCAACAGCCTACGCCACCACCCCCACAACCCAACCTCCACACGAAGTAAGCACATCTAACCAAGCCAAACCAACCCTCCAGCCACGGCACACCCTCAATCTCCATCCCTCCCTTATGTTATGCAACAAACATCTACCCAGCGACCAAACCGATAGAAACCGCATCCACCTAGAACGCTAGCGCCAACGATCACCACCATGCGGGACCACCAACCACCACCACACTTGCGAACTCCTCACAAACACCACACTCAATTAGGTTCTCCCAATTCCAAAAATTAGGGTCATTCCTAAAATTCAAAAAATAGGTTCTTCCTATTCGAATTTATGCAATTTTCTCGATACATTGCGATTGTAGTGGATTATATGCAAATTGTCTGAGAATGACGTTCTTCCCCAATTTTACAATTCTAGTTGCTGTGAATTTCTCTCGAAAATCAGGCGTCCTCTTCACGTGAGTTATGCGAAATGATGATGAGTGTCGATCGTATTAGAGTCTTCATTTTCTACTTTCTTGTAGTGGTGGGTGGCGAGTGATCAGATGGAGGGGTGATGGAGGTGGTTGGGTTGCGAGATGGAGAGGTGGTTGCGTGGGGTGAAGGTTGGTGGGAGGCGGGCCTGGTGCGTGAGCTTTAGTGATGGTAGATTGAGGTGGCAAGTGGATTATAAGGTGGTGAGTGGTAGGCACAAAGCGAGTAAGTTGGGTTAGCTAAGGATAAGGGACCACCATGGTGAAAACAAAAAACCGAGGCCACGATGTGAAAATAGCATAACCGAGCGCCACGGTGTGGATTATGGAACTTAGTATGCCACTGCGTAGGTTCGATAAAACTCCAGGCACCATATTAAATTTTCCTAAATTAAATGTTGATTATATAATTTACCCAAAATGTAATTGAATTTTCAATTTTTGAAAATTCAGTGGCTAAAACTTGGCATCCCTCAAGTTAACTTGCTAAACTTGGTGAATCAACCAAATCAGAGACCTTATTGCGCATTGTAGACTTCTGGCTAGAGTTTTTGTAGAAATTAATGTAATTGGTAATCTAATACATTTCTTCAATTTTGTTCTTATTTTTTGCGTATTAATTTTTTATGCGAGTACAAGTCATTAAGAGTTTTTAATGCGATAAACTAACCAATTTTCTCAAAGCAAACAATTGATTGGTCTACATACATCCGCCATAATTCTTATTTTCCTATCCAACCAATTGTATCCGTATTTCACATTATGTACCTAATTGAGCTTGCCAATACAAATATCAGTATATCAAGTGAATGATATCATAAATCTTTCATGCTACAAGATGGGAATTGATATTCTCGTGCACCATCTTTATTTGAGTATTAACCCGAGTTAATCTACTTATCTGCACGGATAACAAGAATAGTTGTGCGAATATCACTCCTTACAAGATGGTGCACATGTGATAGGGAATAATAGAAATTCTCCATTATCATTTTGTAATATATATTCATGGCATATTGATGTACTGTTGGGCTTAGCCTATACATTTAGGGTTGTACACTATATATAAATGAAAGAGGATATTAATCCCGGCAAGGGAGGACATACACCAAAACCTAACATGTTATCACAGCCGAGAAATTTCCTAGGTAACCCTGAGTATGCCTAATATCTAATATACACTTGAGTTTCAGGATAGGATCAGGTAACCCTGAGCGTTAGCGTATAATAGCTCACGGACCGCCTACCGTTACTTTCCCGTTAAAAAACACAACACGTTACTTTTCCATCATTTAACATTTAAAAACTAACTAATTAACCATATTTTAATATCTAAAGGTTAATAATTAAACACTAAATAATTAAAATTAATAATTAAAATCATAATCTTCATTATTATACACTAACCTTAATAAATACTCCAACAAATTCAATTCACCTTCATAACATCAACATCATTCACATCTTCATCAATTCACCATCTTGGAAGAACTCAAACAAGTATATAAATCGACTCAACATTTACTGAGCAAGAATTGGCATAATATACGAATGGTATCTAGTATACCATCCAACATCTTCCGATTTTCTCACCGATCTGCGAATCCTCCGGCCTGCTACTCGTTCTTTCTATCCTCCTCCTCTTTCCCATTGTAAGTTTCACAGCACCACCATCCCTCAATTGTAGTTCACAGCACACCATCCCCCCACAGCCACCACACATTTTAAAATTCGATTCACGTCGTCGCGGATTCTCCGGAAGAACACACTGGCCAATGAAGTCGTCGTCGTTGGCGCGCGAAAAAAACGAGTCTTCTACCAATTCATCACTTCTCGCATCCTTTGAACCCTCAGAGTAAGCTCCCGACCACTACCGAATTTCAAAACCACAAACCCTAATATCAACACTTAACACACACCAAAAAAATCCGAAACCCTAACTTTGCAGGAAAAATGCAGAAGGAAAGGTTGGAATGGAGAGAGAAAGTGATTTAGCGAGTTTGGAAGTTGGCAAGCCACACCACGACGCAGCAACAATTTCGAGCACCACCACCAACAATTCAAGCAGTTTAAATTGTTGTATGTATTTAATTTGGGGGTTTAGTGTTTATCGGAATTCTGGTAGTTTGGTCGCCGTCCTGGGTAAATTGTGGTGTGGGTCGACAGGGGCAGTTTAGGGTGTGGGTTGGTCCTGGGTCGTACAATGGGGTGGTGCTGTGAAACTCAATGGGGAAAAGGGAAGGAGGAAGAAGGACAGGGGTTAATATTATTTAAATTTTATTTAGTTAGTTAGTTTAATTAGGTTAATAGGTTAGTTTTATGTTAAATTGGATGGAAAAAGTAACGGTGTTAGTGTTTTTTAACAGAAAAATAGTTAACGGACAGTACGTGAGCTATAACCTGACCTCAGGGTTACCCTGATCCTATCCTTGAAACCTCAGTTGTATATGAGCTATTACGCCAAAAACCTCAGGGTTACCTGGGAAATATCCCATTCCAGCCTTTCCACTAATTCTACACTTCTAATTTTTTGTCGTCCTGGCATATTTTCCATCACCACAGCCGCCATGGTTACTACCTTGATAATCCTTTCCTTTCTACTTCTACTCCTTTCCAATCCAGCCTTTGCGGTCACTAATATAAAGGCGTATTCCCGTTATACTGATAATGAGATAGTCAATATGCTTCTTAGGTTGATACGTTTAAACATTCATGTATGTGCATATAATGGTCATGGATCATATTGATTCATCGGTACCTCGGCCAAAAGATGTTGATGATCTAAGGCCTTGCTGGCCTCGCCTGACGCTTTGGGAAGCAATGGATTATGGCACTATATCTAGACCCTTGCTGCCACCATACTAAAATCGGGAGCCAAGCACATGATTGTGACAAGACATAGAAGAAACTTTCAAGACCAAAAAGAAACACGTGCTATCTACCTGGACGAACAATAGCAAATTACCAAATAAGTCAATTTTGCCAACGCCTCGAATATTGCAAAAACTCAAACACTTGCCGATCAAATACATAATGTTGGTAGCCTTGGTTACGGAATCGTCAATTGGTTC
>SNQN01000107.1:201705-224878 GCA_008642245.1 Bassia scoparia
TTAAGGATCCTTTACGTGTATCGTAGGCTCCAATAGGACACAGGTAGGTTTTACGGTTCAAAATGGGTTTATTATAAAAAAAAACCTTCATTGTTATATTGTTCCATGTATTATAATGTATATATAATTTTAAATCACAATTCTATATAATATCGCAATGTTATCCATGAAGCACACTATACATAGTAAAACAAGAGAGTTTTTTTGAAATTGAGACTTGAGAGTACAGTGACAAAATAGACTAAATGAGGTGGTTGTGGGTTGCGGCTAGGGATGCAATTGGGACGGGATGAGACGGATTTTGCCTTTCTCATTCGCATCCTCATCCCCATCTTGTCATGGGTACAAATTTCATCCCCATTTCCGTCCCACTAACTTAAAAAATTACCCCCCGTTTCACCACCCATTTGGGTATCCATTCTCATTAAATCCCCGCCTAAAAATCACTTAAAAACATTTTTGTACTGGTTAAAATTTTAATTATTTACACAAAAATTTACCTAAAGAAATAACATTTAAAAGATAGTTATAAACTTATGATTTTTAAAATATTAATAGATTATAAAGGTGATATTAATTAAATGTTTAAATATAAATTATTTAAATTTATATTCTATAAGCGGGGATGAGGATGGAGATGATGCGGATATAGCCTAGAAACCATCCCCATCCCCATGATGGGTACAATTTTAATCCTCATCTCCGTCCCGACACCCACCAAATCGAGATTCATCTTCGACTCGTTGGAGCGGGTTTACTATTGACTTGCCTTACTTTCATCCCTAGTTGCGGTAAAGGAAATAAAAAATGAGTAACTTGCAAGGAATAATGATTTTTTTTAAAGAAAAATTTGCATGCATATAAGTGGATGCGGGAACTAATGACATGACGTACAAATGACACAATTTGCATGCTTATCGCAATTATATGTACAAAAATTAAGTGGTTCACTTGGCGTATTTACAGTGAATAAAAATGTCATATGGCACATTGACGTAAATTAAAACACCTTTTAATAAGATTTCTAGATATTATAAAGGTCTAAATGATATGATGTAAAATAGTGATGCAATCTCTACTCTAGGAGCCTTGTGCGGGTCAAGTAAGAAGGATATTCCATATCTTCAACTCGTTCGAAAAACTTTGCAGGTCCATGATAGTCTCAAGATCGGTGAAGTAGCAACTGTAGCTGTCTATGATTTACCAAAACATTAATAACTTGTGCATCAAAAACTATACATTATACTTCGTATAATACGGAGTATAAGCTAAGATAGCCACTCCTCTTTCTTTAATTTGCCCATTTATCCCCTTAAATATTCATAAAAATTAAGATGTTTTTAGTTTGAAGCTAAAACCTATTTATTTTATTTTATTTTTGTTTTTCGATTGGTTTCAATTGATAAGTTCGTCGAGGGTGGGAATGTCGGCTCTCCTATTGTGGTTGATACTTGATAGTAAGTTCTCCTTTTTTCGGATTTTTTGTGTATAGTCTACTAAAACTTCAGTCTTTGGTAAACAAATATGTAGGATAAAATGAGCATTATTAGCCCATTTGAAATAATTAAATTGAGATTATCATCATGTCCACAACGGATCAATACATTCCCTAATTTTGAAGGTCTTAAAACTTAGTGATCATAAGGCAATTGGAGGGATAACATGAAGGAGTGTAATTATATACTTCGTATCAAACAAACAGCTAACTAAACACAAAATGAATTGAAAGCAAGATCAATTCAGCATCGGAAAATCATGATCAATGTCATACCGAAAATCACATGTTGTAGAAGATATTAAAGATTAAAGGTTGTTTCTTACCAAATAACATTATAAACAGTTTTTTCCATAGCAAATTTCCACCAATAAGGTTGATATAGCTTGAAGAACCTCAATGCTGTCACAATTAAACCATATGAAGAAGACATTAATATTTGACCAATATATCATCTAAACTAATTAATATCAATCAATATTTATAATCAATTAATCATAAACATAAAACAATGGATAGAAGATAGCATATAGATATAATTTACAAGTTGTAAGAGTTGCTAGGTCAACAATTAATCTATGCATAAACAACCGGTGGAAGTGCTTATTATATACTCCAATCTAGATTCTCAACGATATTCATTGAAGTATTCTCTTAAAAAATCATTTCAAGGATCTAATTCAAAGAGGATAACATGCCATTATAATGAACTACCAAAAATCGTACTCGTACATGGCATGAGGGCATAAAATACTAGAATTACATGCTACCCACGAATTATGAATTAGTCATTTAGAAGGTTTTGAGAGAAATTTGAGAGGTTTGCATGAACTATCGTGCAACCAACGAACATATGATTTCAACAAGTTTGTTATTATTCAACCAAACAATAATAAAATCATTGATAAAGCGGCAACTTAACCTTATATAAGGCTACCACATAATGAATTTTATTTCCATCACATCATTCTTTACTTGAGCATTGCAAACATGGGTCTCATGCGCTTCTTTCCTTTGTCCTCTTTGTTTCTTTTGTCCTTGCTAGTTGTGGCAATTGCTAGCGAGGATCCCTCTTATAGCCCAGCTCCTTACTACGAGACACCCTCAAACAGTAAGTCCGCGGTTTACAGCCCGTCTCCTTCGTATGAAACCCCCTCATACACCCCTTCCCCTACTTACAGCCCATCTCCTAAGTATGAAACTCCATCATACACCCCATCCCCAACTTACAGTCCATCTCCTGTGTATGAAACTCCTTCATACACCCCATCCCCAACTTATAGTCCATCTCCTAAGTACGAAACCCCCTCATACACCCCATCTCCAACGTATGAGACTCCATCATACACTCCATCAGAAACCCCATCATACACCCCATCACCTGTGTATGAGACCCCATCATACACCCCATCCGAGACTCCAGCGTACAAACCATCTCCAAAGTATGAGACCCCTTCATACACACCATCTTCAGATTACGAAGCTCCATCATCATCTTACAACCCATCTCCTAAGTATGAAACTCCATCATACAAGCCATCTCCTAAGTACGAGACTCCATCATACACTCCATCTCCAGTTTACAGCCCGTCTCCTAAGTACGAGACTCCATCATACAAGCCATCTCCTAAATACGAGACTCCATCATACACCCCATCTCCAGTTTATAGTTCGTCTCCTAAGTACGAGACCCCATCATACAAACCATCTCCTGCATATGAGAGTCCATCATACACCCCATCTTCAGTTTACAGTCCTTCTCCTAAGTATGAGACCCCATCATACAAACCATCCCCAAAATACGAGACTCCATCGTACACCCCATCTTCAGTTTACAGCCCATCTCCTAAGTATGAGACCCCATCATACAAGCCATCCCCTAAATATGAGACTCCATCATACACTCCATCCTCAGTTTACAGTCCGTCTTCAAAGTACGAGACCCCTTCATACAAGCCATCTCCTAAGTATGAGACTCCATCATACACCCCATCTCCTAAATACGAGACTCCATCATACACCCCATCTTCAGTTTATAGCCCGTCTCCTAAGTACGAGACTCCATCATACACCCCATCTTCAGTTTATAGCCCGTCTCCTAAGTACGAGACTCCATCATACACCCCTTCTTCAGTTTATAGCCCATCCCCTAAGTACGAGACCCCTTCTTACTCACCATCTCCTAAGTATGAGACCCCATCTTACTCCCCATCTCCTAAGTAYGAGACCCCATCATACACTCCATCTCCAGTTTACAGCCCTTCCCCTAAATATGAAAAAACCTCGTACCCTCCCACAACAACTTACACTCCATCTCCTAAATATGACACTCCATCATACCCTAAAACACCAACTTACAGTCCATCTCCGAAGTATGAAAATCCCGAGTACACCCCTACAACTGTTTATAGTCCATCTCCTAAATATCCATCATACTCTCCGATCTATGGTGTTCAAGGTGTCATTTATTGCAAGTCATGCTATTATGATTTCACTCCAATTGAAGGTAAATTTTACTCAATTAATTTTTTTAAAAAACTATTTAGATTATTTTTTTTAATTTGCATCCACCAAGTTTTTACGCTTCCCAACACACACTTTATATGTTCAATATCTTTAGTTATGTATAAGAAAAATTATACAAATTCAATATTAATAATTTCATCATTACAACGAATCTAACAAGATTCTCCATGACTATATATATTTTCCTTACATAAAACTTACAAATTTAATTTAAAGAACATTAGTATATAGTGTAATATGCAAAATGATGAGACTATTATAAAATACAGTAAGTATATTTTAGTTACCATATAATTATTCACATACATCAGATATCCAAGCATGCATGTGTGGTCTCAAAAGTAACACTCAAATTTTTCTTTTAATAGTCAAAATATGCAAAACATTATGCAACTTAGTAGTTAGTACTGTGAAGTAGTCCAATGTTGTTTTTAATTTCTTGAATGTGATCCAAAACAGGTGCTGTAGCGAAAATTAAATGTGAAGCAGAGACCAAGTATGGACACAAGTCTGCTGAATTCTCCATGTTGACCCCCAAAACAGACAAGAATGGTTACTTCTTAGCTACCTTTACTCCTAAACAACTTGGTGACCACTTGAAACCAACTGATTGCAAGGTTTATCTTGAGAGCTCTTCATCATACACTTGCAATGTCGCTACCAACGTCAACCGGGGTGTGACCGGATCTCCCCTCACTTACTCACAACATATTGCTGGGTATGAAAACAAATACATCTTGGAGTTGTACTCTATTCCACTCTTTGCATACACATCCCATGCAAAATGCGAGTACAAGCCATACTACAAAAAGCACGACTACACCCCTAAATCATCTTACTCTCCTAAATCTACCTACATGGCTCYAACATACACCCCGACATCAACCTACACTCCTAAATCGAGCTATGAAGCTCTCATCATACACCCCATCATCAACCTACATCCCTAAACTCAGCCTACACCCCAGCCTCAACCTACACTCCTAAATCGAGCTATGAAGCTCCTTCATACACCCCATCATCAACCTACACCCCTAAATCCAGCTACACCCCAGCCTCACCTACACTCCTAAATCGAGCTATGAAGCTCCTTCATACACCCATCATCAACCTCACACCCCTAAATCCAGCTACACCCGCACCTCAACCTACACTCCTAAATCGAGCTATGAAGCTCCTTCATACACCCCATCATCAACCTACACCCCTAAATCCAGCTACACCCCAGCCTCAACCTACACTCCTAAATCGAGCTATGAAGCTCCTTCATACACCCATCGTCAACCTACACCCTAAATCCAGTACACCCCAGCCTCAACCTACACTCCTAATCGAGCTATGAAGCTCCTTCATACACCCATCGTCACCTACACCCTAAATCCAGCCACACCCCAGCCTCAACCTACACTCCTAAATCGAGCTATGAAGCTCCTTCATACATCCCCAGCATCAACCTACACTCCTAAATCGAGCTATGAGGCTCCATGCTCCCCACCAATCTACACCCCAACAACAGCGTACGAGGCTCCAAAGGCTCCTGAATACACTAAAGATACATATGCTCCAAAATCAGATGACACCAAATACGGACACTAAATGAGTATACTAAGTTGATTAGTTTTACATTATACACATTATTCTATATTTACAACTAATTTTATAACTCTAAATGGCCACTATGTGATCCTGCCRTATGAAATGAAGGCATACATTGTGTTATTGATTGGTAAAGTTTTTATATGAGGATTCAATAATTTATGGTTCCTTGTATATATTGTAACTTCTTTACACTTTATTCATATATATTGTTATGAACGGGCCACCTTAATTGAAAAAATAAAAAATCATTAGCCTAGTTCCTTCATTTCAAACGCTTTACTATTAGTCATTCAATCACCAAACCCTAATTGTTTTGTCTAATTACTCAATTAACTTAGAAAATTAAAGCCTGTAAAAAAAACTTAGAAAAAATGACGTAACAAGTTAACTTTGCTTAATCACCTCTCCAATAGTTTATTGGTCTGTAAAAACTTTTTCTTAAGAAGTTGAGGTTTCTAAAAATTGGAAATTCAGTGGTATTTTGATAAATAAAATAATAAAAAAAAACAGATGACAATATTATAAATTAAAGGGAAATTCTATGTGGTGGCCTTGAGTTTTGCCGAAATCTATGCGGTGGCATACTAAGTTTTCTTAATCCACACTGTGGCCTCGAGGTTTTGCTAATTCTACACCGTGGCCTTGAGGTTTGTGTTTCCACATGGTGACATAACCTAACTACACATAACCTTAACCATTTACACCACTTACCTAACCACATCCCAACTCTCTCCTACTCAACTCACCAACCCAGCCAGCCACCACCCCACCAACCCAACCTCCAACCGAGTTAGCACTCATAACCACCAACCACCTCGCCACCGGCCACCTCTATCTCTCTCTCCTCCCTTATGTTATTGCAACAACATCTACCCGCGACCAAAACCGATAGACGCACCACTAAACGCTCAGCCACGATCCACCACATGCGCGACCACCAACCACCACCACACTTGCGAAACTCCCTCACAACACCACACTCAATTAGGATTCTTCCCCAATTCCAAAATTAGGGTTCTTCCTAATTCAAAAAATAGGTTTCTTCCCTAATTCGAATTTATGCGAATTTCTCTTCGATTACATGCGAATTGTTATGGATTATATGCAAATTGTTTGAGAATTGACGTTCTTCCCCAATTTTACCCAATTCTAGTTGCTGYGAATTCCTCTCGAAAATCAGGGGTTCCTCTTCGACGTGTTTGCGAATTGATGTGAGGTGTTCGATCGTATGAGAGTTCTTTCATTTTCTACTTATTTGGTAGTGGTGGTGGCGGTGATAGGTGGAGGGTGATGGGTTGGTTGGGTTGCGGTGGAGGGTGGTTGGTGGGTGGGTGAGGTTGGGTGGAGGCGGCCTGGTGGTGAGCTTTAGTGGTGGTTAGATGAGGTGGGCAAGTGGATTTATAAGGTGGGTGAGGTGGTTAGCCAAGAGTAAGGTTGGGTTAGCTAAGACTAAGGCCACCATGTGGAAAACACAAACCTCGAGGCCACGATGTGAAATTAGCATAACCTCGAGGCCACGGTGTGGATTATGAAAACTTAGTATGCCACTGCGTAGGTTTCGATAAAACTCGAGGCCACCATATAAAATTTTCCTAAATTAAATGTTGTATATATTTACCAAAATGTCATTGAATTTTCAATTTTTGAAAATTCAGTGGATAAACTTGGCATCCCTCAAGTTAATTAGCTAACTTGTGAATCAACCAAAATCAGAGAACCTTATTGCGCATTGTTAGACTTCTGCTAGAGTTTTTTGTAGAAATTAATGTAATTGGTAATCTAATTACATTTCTTCAATTTGTTCTTATTTTTTTGGTATTAATTTTTATCGAGTACAAGATCATTAAGAGTTTTTAAGACGATAAACTAACAATTTCTCAAAGCAAACAATTGATTGTCTACATTACATCCGCCATAATTTCTTGATTTTCCTATCCAATCCATTGTACTCCGTATTTCACATTATGTCCTAATTGAGCTTGCAATACAAATATACAGTATATCAAGTGAATGAATCAATAATCTTTCATGCTACAAGATGGGGAATTGATATTCTCGTGCACCATCTTTATTTGAGTATTAACCCGAGTTAATACTACTTATTGCTGCACGGATAACAAGAATAGTTGTGCGAATATCAGCTCCTTACAAGATGGGTGCCATGTGATAGGAATATAGAATATTCTCCATTATATTTTGTAATATATATTCATGGCATATTGATGTACTGTTGGGCTTAGCCCTATACATTAGGGTTGTATCACTATATATAATGAAAGAAGGAATTAATCCCGGCAAGGGAGAATTACACCAAAACCTAACATGGTATCACAGCCGAGAAATTTCCTCAGGTAACCCTGAGGTATGGCCTAATAGCTCTTATACACTTGAGGTTTCAGGATAGGATCAGGTAACCCTGAGGTTAGCGTATAATAGCTCACGTGACCCTACCGTTACTTTTTCCGTTAAAAAACACTAACACCGTTACTTTTCCATCCATTTAACATTAAAACTAACTAATTAACATATTTAATATCTAAAGTTAACTAATTAAACACTTAAATAATTAAAATTAATTAATTAAAATCATAATCTTCATTATTAATACACTAACCTTAATAAATACTCCAACATAATCAATTCACCTTCATCAACATCAACATCATTTCACCATCTTCATCAATTCACCATCTTGAAGAACTCAAACAAGTTTATATAAATCGACTCAACATTTACTGAAGCTAAGAATTRCGATCAATATACGATGGTATCTAGTATACCATCCAACATCTTCCGATTTCTCATTGCCGATCTCGAATCCTCCGCCTGCTACTCGTTCTTTCTTATTCCTCCTTCCCTCTTTCCCCATTGTAGTTCACAGCACCACCATCCTCATTGTAGTTCACAGCACCACCATCCCCCCACAGCACCACACATTATAACTTCGATTACGTCGTCGTCGGATTCTCCGGAAGAACACACTGGCCAAGTGAAGTCGTCGTCGTTGGCGGCGAAAAACGAGTCTTCTCCATTCATCACTTTCTCTCTCCTTTGAACCCTCAGTGAGCTCCCACCACTACCGAATTTCACCACAAACCCTAAATTCAACACTAACAACACCAAAATCCGAAACCCTAAATTTGCAGGAAAAAAATGCAGAAGAAAGGTTGGAATGGAGGAGAGAAAGTGATTTAGCGTTTGGAAGTTTGGCAGCCACACCACGACGCAGCAACAATTTCGAGCACCACCACCAACAATTCAAGCAGTTTAAATTGTTGTTGTAATTTAATTTGGGGGTTTAGTTGTTTTCGAATTCTGGGTAGTTGGGTCGCCGTCCTTGGGTTTGTGGTGGTGGGCTCGAGGTGGCAGTTAGGTTCGTGGTGGTTGGGTTCGTACAATGGAGGTGGTGCTGTGAACTACAATGGGGAAAAAGGGAAGGAGGAAGAAGGAAGGGGTTAATTATTATTTAATTATTTATTTAGTTAGTTTTAGGTGTTAATTAGGTTAATAGGTTAGTTTTAATGTTAATTGGATGGAAAAGTAACGGTGTTAGTGTTTTTTAACAGAAAAAGTAACGACAGSGTTACGTGAGCTATTATACCCTGACCTCAGGGTTACCTGATCCTATCCTGAAACCTCAGTTGTATATGAGCTATTACGCCAAACCTCAGGGTTACCTGAGGAAATATCCCATCACAGCCTTCCCTAATTCTACACTTCTAATTTTTTTGTCGTTCCTGGCTATTTTACCATCACCACAGCCGCCATGGTTACTACCTCTGATAATCCTTCCTTTTCTACTTCTACTCCTTTCCATCYAGCCTTTGCGGTCACTAATATAAAGGCGGCTATTCCCGTTATACTTGATAATGAAGATAGTCAATATGCTTCTTAGGTTGAATACTTTAAAATTCATGTATGTGCATATAATGTCATGGATCATATTGATTCATCGGTACCTCGGCCAAAAGATGTTGATGATCTAAGGACCTTGCTGCCTTCGCCTTGACGCTTTGGTGAAGCAATGGATTTATGGCACTATATCTAAGGACCTTGCTGCCACCATACTAAAATCGGGAGCCAAAGCAATTGAGTTGTGGACAAGACTAGAAGAAATCTTTCAAGACCAAAAAGAAACACGTGCTATCTACCTGGACGAACAACTAGCAAATACCAAACTAGTCAATTTTGCCAAYGCCTCTGAATATTGCAAACAACTCAAATCACTTGCCGATCAACTACATAATGTTGGTAGCCTTGTTACGGATCGTCAATTGGTTCTTCGTCTTATTGCTGGAATTGCCAAGGGTGAATTTGGCCATCTTGCACTCATACTCCAACATCAAAAGCCCTTTCCGACTTTTAATGAGGCACGTTCACAACTACTTATGGAGGAGCGACGACGATCTCGTCAAGATGATTTCCATGATACGGCTCTCATAACTACAGAAAACCCCTCTATCACTCCCACTCTCGGACAGTTATCCCAATCACCGGCACCGCARCAGTATTCTGGGGGTTGCATTGGTGGACATCAACGAGGGGGTGGTCATCGTGCTCGTGGTCGAGGTTCCTATCGCGGCAGAGGTCGAGGACGAGGAGGACGCTCAAATCATTACTCCTCTAACTTTAATTCCAATTCACAAAGTCAACACCATAACTCTTTTAATTCCACGCCTAATTGGCATGGCCAATTGCCTAATAACCAACATTGGCCTGTAGCATCACCTCCTTGTCCTTATCCAACGCAAGCTTCAAAMMATCAACCTGGCATATTGGGGCCCGCTCCACGGGGCACTCATTCACAACAGCAAGCCTATTACTCTTCATACTCAGGGCCCGACCACGGACCWCTCATGAGTCCGACTGATTTGGGTCAAGCGTACAACACTCTGTCCCTTCAACACCCTGATGATCAATGGTATATGGATGCTGGCGCCACATCTCACCTCACTCGTAATTTTGGTAATCTCCCTCATTTATTTAATTTGAGCAGTTCTGAATTTATATTAGTCGGTGATGGTACTCGTATTCCAATTAAAGGCTATGACACTACAACTACTCCTCCCCCTAATTCCTCTTTCACATTACAAAATGTATTATATGCACCCAACATCATTAAAAATCTGATTTCTGTCCGCAAATTTACTTGTGACAATAATGTGTCTGTTGAATTTGACCCCTTTGGTTTTAATGTGAAGGACCTCAGCACAGGCAAAATTCTTACGGGGTGCAATAGTGTGGGGGATCTATATCCATTCTCTTCTCAATCYGCTGCGAGTCTCAATCATTCTCTATCTTTGGCTGTCATTTCTCCTTCCACATGGTATAATAGACTTGGGCATCCTGGAGCCCCAGTTTTTAGTCATCTTCAGCAAAATAATTACATTTCTTGTAATAAAAGACAAGATTTTTCTTGTTCATCTTGTCCATTAKGAAAACATGTTAGACTCCCATTTCGTTCATCTACTACTATTACTCAATTTCCTTTTGATATTATTCATGCTGATCTTTGGACTTCACCCATCAGAAGTTCTATGGGTCATAAATATTACTTGGTGCTACTTGATGATTTTTCTCATTTTTGTTGGGTGTTTCCATTAAAGTTTAAATCCCAAGTTTTCTCTATTTTCTTAAACTTCWKTGCTTATGTACAAACTCAATTTGAACGAAATATCAAAACATTCCAATGTGACAATGGTAGAGAATTTGACAACACTCCATATCGTGATTTCTTTTCCACTCACGGGATGTTATTTCGTTTTTCTTGTCCCAACACTTCTTCACAAAATGGCAAAGCCGAAAGAATGATACGAACCATTAATAATATGACTCGTACCCTCTTAATTCATGCTTCTCTCCCTCCTTCCTTTTGGGTTCATGGGTTAGACTTGGGCGTGTATCTTTTGAACATCTTACCCTCTCGTACTCTTAATTATAAAATTCCCACTGAAATTTTATATCGGAAAATCCCAACATATGATCATATTCGCACTTTTGGTTGTCTTTGTTATCCTAATCTTTCTTCTACCGCTCCACAMAAATTAGCTCCTCGCTCCACTCCATGTATTTTTTTGGGATTTCCGAATACTCATAGAGGGTACAAGTGTCTTGACATATCAACAAATAAAATAATCATTTCTAGGCATGTCACTTTTGTTGAACATGAATTTCCCTATTCTAATATTAGTACGTTTAAGAATGATGACTATCAATTCTTGTCTGATATGGTTTCTAATTCCAATCTTCATCATTATATTGCTGGCCACAACAATTCCACCGAGCAAGACTTGGGCCACAACTCTTCTCAAGTCCAGTCAACTCCATCACACTCAAGTGGCCCAAATTCTTCTTCTGATATTTCCAATTTTCAACAGTCTACACCTCCAACTACTCCTAATCCACCATCTCCCTCATCATCATCACGCATAATTCAATTTGGCTCTTTCCCTCCCAGCCCTATGCCCCAGTCAACTACACCACAACTCTCCCCACAAATGGTCACTTGTGCCCGCCATGGTATTTTCAAACCCAAGCCTATATTTAATCTCATAGTTCAAAAGCAACCTCATCCTTCTATATCTCCCCTGCCCTCTAGTCCTAAAACTGCCTTGCTTGATCCTAATTGGAATACGGCCATGATCGACGAATATAATGCTCTTATTTCTCAACATACTTGGGTTTTAGTCCCACGTCCACCTGAGGGGGTGAACATTATTCGATRTATGTGGCTTTTTCTACATAAATACAAGGACAATGGTGAATTGGAGCGACATATGGCTAGGCTTGTTGTTAATGGGAAATCACAAGTACAAGGGATTGATTGCGATGAGACTTTTAGTCCAGTGGTTAAGCCGGCAACGATTCACACTGTTCTAAGTATTGCTATGGGTAAAAATTGTCCTATTCACCAACTTGATGTCAAAAATGCTTTCTTACATGGCTATTTGCAGGAGACGGTATATATGCATCAACCACCGAGCTTTGTAAACCGTGATCACCCTAATTATGTATGTCGTCTTCGCAAGGCTCTTTRTGGTCTCAAACAGGCTCCGCGGGCTTGGTATCAACGTTTTGCCCAATTTATCTTGCATATTGGTTTCCATTGCTCAAAGAGTGATAATTCTCTCTTTATTTATCATCGAGGTTCCGATATAGCTTATTTGTTGTTATATGTGGATGACATTGTTTTAACGACTTCTTCTGATAGGCTTAAGAATACCATTAATACCTCTCTTAAGTTCGAGTTTGCAATGACTGATTTGGGCACATTAAGCTATTTCTTGGTGTAGGACGTGGGCCGTACCCCCGCGTATAGCGGGCGCGCGGCTTGGTACTACATCTCCGGGTGCTTTGCGGGCTTTGAGCACGGACCCGCACCGTGAAGTGCGTTGGGGTAGTGTTGTCGAGTAAGGAGGAGTCGCCACCGTGGCCCTATAAAGGTTATCACGGACGCCGAAATGTTGGTGCAATATTAATGGCCCACCCTTCTGACTCCACGTAACTAGTTCGTGGGTTCGGGGGACATGGTAGAATCAGATATCTGTAACCCAATTCGCCTGCATACGTAGCGGGCCTCTACTTCGGTCTCTTGCAATTCCATTCATCACGTTATTTAAGCACATAACTTACATTTTTAGCACACTTAGGAAGCGTACTAACCCTAAAAATTACTTACGAAAGTAGGTATCTATTATGCACAAGACGACTACCTAACCTAGGAAATTGTGACCACTTTTGCGTTAATCAAATTAAAAACGGTGCCTAAAAACCGAGTTGTCCATAATTAATACTGATTTTAATGATTCACATAATTCCGGTCTTTCTTTAGCAACATATATACAAATGATGTACAACCATGACAATGCGAAATATATGAAATTCAAAACATATATACAAACCAATCTTACCCTGAATCTGCAAACAAAACAAAGTTAGTTCGTAATAAAAAACGGTGCAGAATGAAACCTAATCCGCGTGGGGAATCGCTATACAAGGACAAAGAAATCGTTAGTATTGACAAGTGATAATAATTAATGACAATGAAATAAAAAACGAATGAAACAGTGAAAAACCGTTAACTACTCCTACATATTTACATGGAATAATTGAATAGTGAAGTTTCTACATTTTTGTTTATGATTGAAAGTCGTAATCAGTTATTAATTAAATCGAGGGAATGAGAAATGAGTGTGTTTAGTGGCGAGTAATCTCAGAAAGTAAACTGGTATCGCTCTGTTGAATCGAAACAAATCGATGCTAGAACTCAGAAGCGTTGTATTTAAGAGTGTGGAGAGCGTGAGAGATGAATACGCAAGTTAGGACGGGGAAATTGAATAGACGTATGGTTGTCTTCTCGAAATGAGCAAGGCACGTATTATATGGCGCGAGGAAGGAAAAATCCAGCGTATATAACGCAGGAACTACTATATACCAGGAAGAACCTACGTATATACGCAGGCCCTGGTATAATATGCAGCCAGGGAAGCGTAATACGCAGGCTCTGCGTATATACGCTCGATTATTCTCCGCGTATTTGCGATTTCCCTTCCGATCTTATTTCTCATAATTACTGATTTGCCTTGAATTCGCTTTGATTCGACGCACCTAGACACCCTAGATCTCCAAGAAAGGAGTTTCTAGAGTGTTTCTAGAAGGTTCCGTATTCCGGCGGTATTTTTGCGTAATTTTGTATTTTTTTTTGTATTTTCTGCGTATAAAACTTATAAAATCATAGAAAAATATATAAAAATCAGAAAATAATCAAAAATTACTTGGTGGAGTCTCAGAAAAAATGTGAAGAGGGTGTGATGAAATGTAGAAATCAAGAAATCACCAGCAATAATTATTGTTTAAAAAACCTAAAAATAGAAAAGAAAAACCTAAAAAAGAAAATAATTAAATAAAATAAAGAAAATGTTTTGCCCTTTATTTGTCCTTTTGCTCAACATAGTTCCGAGTATGACTTCACGTATTGTTCCAACTTTGGAGTTAAAGCACTTTTCTAAGGTCGAAACAATCGCGAGACGCGGTATGTTTCATCACTAGATACTCCTTGGGGACAATTTTAAGGTTGTCTCAAAAGCCCCCTACTTTGATGATTTGGAGAGTACGATAAGTCTCGTTAAGACGAAAGTCAAGTATTCGATTCGGACGGAGGAGCAACTCAGACGTCTCGCCCTAAAATCACCCTTTTTCGCCGGTACCGTGCAACAACAAGGTTAGTTTTACCCTGTGCCGTGCCCGTGCGGTCTGATTTGCTTGCCTTGGATTTTTGTTGCGGGAGCAAACTCCCAAAAAACCGCGGAAGAGTTTGCCAGCAGAACTGCTTGAGCGACGAGAAGTTTCTAATGACCTGAACCAGATGGATTTGCTGTGTAAATTTCTTGTAGCAGGAGAAACCATAAGACCCGAAAGAAATGTTTTCTGATTTCTGTAGCGGGAAGAACATCGTGACACCGAAAGCATGCTTCGTTCTGGATTTCTGTAGCGGAAAAATGTAGACCCGAAAGATGTTTGGCTGATTTCTGTTAGCGGGAGAACGTTAGACCCGAAAGGATTTTTGTGCTGATTTCTTGTAGCGGGAGAAATCGCTAGAACCGAAGATCGCTCTTGCTGGATTCTGTAGCGGAGAAAATCGTAACCAAAGATGTATGCGCTGGATTTCGTAGCGGAAGAAATCGTAGACCGAAAGATTTTGTGCTGATTTCTGTAGCGGGAAAATCGTGACCGAAAGATTGTTTTGTGCTGGATTTCTTAGCGGAAATCGTTAACCCGAAAGATGCTTGTGCTGGATTTGTGTGCAGGAGAAATCGTATAGACCAGAAAGAATGTATGCGTTGGATTTTCTTACGGGGAAAATCGTAGACCCGAAATATGTTGTGGCTTGGATTTTCTGTAGCGGGAGCAATCTGGTTAGACCCGAAAGAATGTGCGGAATTCTGGGGCGGGAGAAGATTCTCCAAAACCCGAGAAAAAAAGTGTGTGTTGCTTTGAGAGGTTGCTTTGAGATGTGACGTTGAATTTCCTGAGGAACATTGATTCCACCATTAGGGTATTTCAGAGTAATTTGTCGCTTGGAGGTTATGTTTAATTTTGCAAGGGTTTTTGAAAGTTGCCTGTATCCGGGAGTTGAATGCCCGTGATGATCAAAACTAATCCGCGACAAGCTGTGACAATGCAAATTGTTTCAAATAGGAGCTATATACGCGAATCCTGCGTATATTACGTTCATTGGACCCTGCGTATATACGCAGCTTCAGCATATATACGCTTCTTTTAGGGGCGTTTTATATCCCATTTCGCACCCTTTTGTTTTTTCATTTCGCCATTGCTGCTGCTCTTTCGGAGTTCTTGCTTGCCAAATCTGCATTTAATTCTTGCTTAAATTCAAGCGCCAAAGAATAGAAGCCATTCCTTTTAAGACATACTCTTAAATTCAAGGTATAATCCTCCTTCCATTTTGAATTTTTTTGTTCTCATTTTTCAGATTTAGGGTTTTATTTTCATGACCTCAACTTTGCTTGAATTTGTTCATGTTTTGCTTGCAATTCTTTGCTTTGAATGAGAGATAGTATCTTTGTGTATGTCTATGCTTTGCTTGTTTTGCCTTGAATTTGAGATGGAGCTTTTGATGAAATGAGGCAAAGGTGGTTAGCTCGCAAACATATAGTGTGACTTGCCCTCGTGACCCATTTTGGTCGAATTTTTATCCAATTTGGCTAAATTTTTGTCTGAAATATGCTTGGAATTTCGGCCTAGATTCGCTTGGTGATTTTGGGAATGGTTAATTCTTCCTTCTTGTGTGGTTGAACTTTTGATCGATTTTGCTTGAATATTGATGATACTTTGAAATTTGCTTGATGCTTGGAGTAAATACCAAAAGCTCATAACTTGATAGTTCATTGCATCTTGATGGTTTGATGATTTGAATGCAACCCATTGCTTTGGTGAGCTCTGGAACTTCATAATCAACTTTCGTTGCTTTTGAAACTCCAACCATTGGTTATAGATTGCTCTTAGCTTGGGTTATGAAATCACATTCGACATGCTTCAACAAAAAACTTATTCAGCTTCATGTTTTTAATATAATGTTATTAGCCTCCCGAATTTCTTTGCGAATGACTTCCGTAGCTTGCTTTCATAAGCACGATGGCTTTAAAACATTATTTAAAACCATTTCGTCGTCTGTAGGGCATTTTAATTGCCATCGTATGTGGCTTGTTCTACGTACATAGACATTCCAGAAACTTTTATTTATATAGTCCTACTCATGTAATGTATAGGCCTTGAGTTCCTCGAATGGTGTCCTTGCTTGCTCGTTCAGTTATGTATGGTTGTTTCAACTACACACAATCAACACATCTAAGATACTTAATATTCCAAAAGTACATTTTTGTGGTATGTGGTGATTCCGCTTAAGGCGGTTATTTTTCGCTATCTACGTATTACACCTTCTAGGGTTGTTTGGTATTTGGTCCTATTGTATAGCATCGCGTATAACTTGAGCTCGACCTGATAGTTTCGTTCCTTAATTCACTCCCTGTTGGTTTTCCTCTGATAAGGCGTGGCGAATAGAATCCTAATGGTGTTAGTCGATTGCTAGAGATGAAATGTTGGAAGCTCGCCGCTACTCGTTCAGTCGGATAAAAATGGCTGGAAATCTGCCTCATTCCTGTCGTCATGCCCAGGATGTTAGAGTGCTATAACCGGGAGATATATACATTATATCGTCCTCGCACTCATTTCATAGGAGATGTAAGCATCGTTCCTTTCTCTTCTTTCTTTTTCGGGTGGCCAGATGTGAGTCCATTATATTCTGGTGTTTGCTTGACTAGTTGGCACGGAAATTATGAGGCTATGCGAGGACAATGGTCACATCTACAACTGTTGTGTGCCAAATTTCTTTCTGTGCGGTACATCTTGAAGACCCAGATCTTTATAGGATCTTATGGAGAAATTACCGGGTTCCAACTCATTTCGTTAGAGACTATGCAAGGCATTAAGTTTAGGACCGACTGATTTCGGGCTTTCCTATCCACTTTTGTATCTTGCACTAGTTGGGAGATGGAATGGTCTGTGACTTTGACGGACATGTAACAACGAACACTTATTCACTTTACCAGTGAGTTGAAATGACTATCACTCCATATGTTGTACTTTTTCTAAAAACCATTGCTTAACTGGCCTGACTTTCACCGGGCAACCATGTGGTGATTGGACACTCTTTTCTGGAACACTAGCGTCACAGAGAAAACTTCCTCAATGCTTGTGCACTAACTTGTTTCTTTTCCGAAGAAGGAGAAGTAATGTTGAGACGTCCGTGAGGGTGCTCTATAGACGAGAGTGATTGGCATCGCTGGCCGGATGGACTTATACGTGTACTATGAGGATCCAAGCGAAGGCTCGATCATGGGCTGGCTGTTGAATGATCAACATACTTTTTAATACAGATGGCGGACACGCAAAATAAAATCCAGGGCGAAACCCGTGACAGGGACCGCGTTCCATTTACTGTTACTGCTCTATTAAGAGGATTTGATGCTGTTCGAAAATATATTGACTAGGCCGGTATTCAGGTGTCAACTATGCTTCACTGCTTACGTGAGCGCATGGAGGAATGGTCTGTTCAAAACCGGGCAAATTAGAATATGTCACGTGTGACCGAGGCTAGGACGATTACAGGCCATGGCGGAGTGATAATGCTAGAGGTATCACTTTGCCTTTTGTATCTTATGTCTTTCTTTCACTTGACGGTGTTGAGCATTACCAATGTGTGAGTATCTTGCGCCTGCCTATACTCTTAGTCTTTCGCCCTCTTAGCCCCCTAGGCGCTCGCGCGCGCCTCAACAGTATCCCGTCAGGCTATGTGTTAGGGCGGCAGAAAAGAAGCTCGTCAGACTCTGAAAGCCTTAAGATGCTCTGAATAGACACTCGTAAGCGAGAATGATTAAACGTATTTGAAAGCTCAAGAGGTGAGAATACATCTGCCCACTGGTTATCTTTTCCTTTCTCACTTTTCAAATACTTCTGACGATTTCCCATGTTCTTAATCATAGGTGCACTTTCGGTCCTTTCCGCCGGATGCTTGCATCATTCAGACGCTCTGCTTGCCTCAGCCCTTTCCATGACCGGGACTCGTCGGTGTCATGGACGTCCTATCGACGCTAGGGTGGTTCTGACCGTGAACGACGAACGGTAGTGAGGCAATATGCTCCGAGTATTGTCCTGTGGTCCCTACAGATCTCCGCGATGATGTGCATTTCAAATCCTGCTGCGGCACTGTAGAAGAACTGCTCCTTTTGAGGCCATGATCAACACTATCTCTAACTTACTGACCGACCATGAACGCTGGTGTAGCGCTATAGAACAGGTTGTTGCCCTCGCCTGGCTCCTGCTTGTCAAGTTATTCCTCGCCCAGGGTATTTTGCACCTTCTTTGTATTCTGGACATGATTTTTTGCGGAATGCCATTTTAACAGCTTTTCTCGCTCTTTGTTATCATATTTGGCAGACTGGGAGATTGTTAGCTTATCTTGCTGACTTAACCATCACTTAAATGAACTGGACGAATACCGATACACCAGGTACGGACCTTGTGATGAGAGCCGCCTGAAGCGGAGCTGCAATAGCTACCCGGTGATCCTGCCAACGGCTGACATTCGAGGATGAGTATTATGTTATTGCTGTTCATTAAATTTCATTTTCTGCTTAGTGAAGGTTAAATCGCTTTGTGAGTTGCCTTCAGTTTAACCGAGCGGAGATCCGGAAACAGACATATGCTGGGCAGGGTAACTATGAATCATCTATGAAATGGGATCGCTTAAGTACATTCAGACAAGCTCATTCGTGTGGGCCATGTTATCTTCACCCAAACGCTTTGTTGTATGGTTTATGCTGCTTAGCTTGTTTGAAATGAACTTATTCTTAGCTTTATGTAGTGCCAGAGTCAACAATGTCAGCAATCTGGCCGTCAGTACTCGTTTGCGTGCGTCTCAAAAGTACGTTCGGCTCACGTCATTGGCCGCGTTGTTCAGGCCGATCACAGTTCTGTCTCAACCTCCTTCCCATTCTATGGCCCCAGCCATTCAGTGGTTCCATGAATGCCTCGATGGTTCGAGTGCGCGACACCCATCATCAGTGTCTCCGAAATTATTGGACACCAGGTGGTATCGCTTCCATGAAAACTCAGGAGAGGTAGTGGGAACGGGGTGCACTCAAGTAGACTAGGAATACTTAGGACTAACTTAGCCTTGAAACTACGGGTTGTATACTAATGCAACATATGTATGGCAACTTTATGTATGAATGTATGAATGTATGAATGGTATGCACTGTGTTGTTATCTATGAGACTTATGGTATTTGAAAAAAAAAAAATGCATGTATGCGTTTTGTATTATGGTATGTATGTGTTTGTATTTATGCATGTGACTCTAGTAATGCATGTGGAGTACCGACTGTCCTCCCGAAAAAAAAGACAAAAAATGACAATCCACGATGCTATTTAGTCGCAGTGAAAGCGCCTATGCATAGCCGAATACAACAACGCGTCCCCCGACGCTTCGCAAATATGGCTGATTTAGGATGAAATAACGCCATAAACTTCCCAATATCCAGTTGAAATCATCTGAGTCGCAACCGTTGGCGTATACCATGGTAGTACTGGAGCGATATACGCAGAGGAGCATATATAATCGCTGACCTCCTGCGTATATAAGCCCTAGGTAGCGTATACGCTGTGGGCTTCGCACAACTTCCAAAAATTTTAAGGAAAGTCCAGCAAGGTTGCGCAAAGGCTGCGTATATACGCTGCTAGGAGCGTATATAGTCTGTATTCAGCGTCATATATGCTCCATTACTGCGTATATACGCTCAGGATTTTAGGGGTTTTGGCTCGGCTTTGCATTGGCCATTATACATTGGGATTGGAGCTTATGGGACTTGTTCACCTCGAAACCGTTCCCTTGTCCTTTTTTTTACTACAAAGCTTAACACGTTATTTCTCTAAGTCTCTTTAGTCATGGCTTCCAAAGGTTGGGTCTGGCTCTAGAAGCTCATGGATAACGTGATCTCTCCAACACGGTCCAATAGGCGACATTCCGTGACCATCAACTTGCAGGCGTTTTTTCTGATGTTCAGGTTGTTTGAAATTGATATGCTTTTTTTACTTGCTGCATAATTAATTTTGGAATCCTTCGTACCATTCCTTTTGCTTTAACAATAATGAAAATTACACCATTCCTGAAGAAATTTATGCAATAATTGGCTGGCTATTTGATCACGACCCGCCTTGTGCTCCTAATTTATCGGAATTCTTTTATAAACCTTTTGAGAAATTCCCTAGGGCTTGAGAAACACTAAGTTTCGACATCCTTGTTGGTCAGAAGTGGACTTGTTGAGTCTTTTGGACAACTTTGGACAATGGGTAGGGTTAGTGATGCCCATAGGAGAAGAGCCTTATTTTTTGCTTTTTTTGTCATTTATCTCTTCCCTCAACTCAGTCGGAGAATTTTGGCCTTGCTCGTTAATCTCTGTTGTTGAACAATGCAAGGTTGGTCCGTTCAACCTCCTTACTTGTTGCGGGGAAGATTTGCTTGCATTGGACGACTTGGGAAGAGATCCTAGACAAAGCACCTGTGACTTGTTGGTCTCATATTTGCAGGTAATAATTACTCTTTTTCGTTAATTACAGTAGTAATTCCCTGTATTTTCTAATGTTTCACATAAATATTGTTTTCCCTTGACAGATATGGTTGCATGGCACGTTATCTTTGATTTGCCTCCTGAGTACATGGAATCGTATACCTAAAAGCTACCTGTAAATCTACGCAAAAGGTTCGTCTTGTCCAGTTCTGAGGACGGTTGGGTTCGTAACTTTGCGAGTGGGAGAAGCTGGATTAGGTGGGTTGTCCATGGTGGCGTATTAGAAGAATGATGACATCGGGAATGACGTAGGAGTGGCTTTGACTTTAAGTGGTCTTCGGGCGTTTGACTTTTCTATTTTCTGTTTCGTCTAACTGCGTCGTTGAGCGAAAGAACAAAGTCATTCCCAGATCGGATTATAACCCGCAGGCCCCAAATCACTCCCATTGTCAGTACGTTCCTTGAAGAGGTGGGTGGACTTGGGGTTTTGGCCCGGGGGGGTTTTTTTTTTTTCCTAAGGCTGGAGGTTTAGATCTTGACGAGACGTGAGGCGGCCATTCGCGTTTTCTACAAGAAGTGGAGGTGACTGCAACCGATGCGACGGCTCGTTGCTGACCATAGGCTGCGGAGAGGAATCGAATTAAGAAGAACGATCCTTTTTGGAGGTTGAAAATGCTTGTTCCCTATCCCTAAGCGTTCCGGAGAGATACTGGCTAGCTCAGGTCAAGGACAGTATTGGACCACGGACTGCCTACCTGTTTGGAGTCGATTAGGCCCACTGCAATGCGGAGAGATCAACGGAAAATCCAAGACCTGCCCTCGAGAAAGACTATGCCCAACGAGAAGAAAAGTTTAGGAAGATTGATTAGGAAGCGAGTGCAAGTGGGGGTGGATAAGAAGCAAGTGTAAGTGAGAATGGACAAGGAAGAAGTGCAAGTGGGATGGACCCAAGAGAAGAAAGAACACTGCTTATTTCTTTAGCTTTTTTATTTGCAGGGCCTGGTGGCCATATTTATTTATTTAGACTTATGGTGATATGACCAATAAAGCCTTTAATAAAACAACACTTTATTTGCTTTACAATTATTTACATTTGTTTGTTGTTTTTTTCTTTGGCTTTTTGATTACCTGAGCAAAAGGGCAATGGGGGGAGTATTATTTAATGGGGCGGACTCAAAGAAGTTTGCCCTACGTATACATGTGGGAATCAGGCCTCTGTAGTTATAATGGTTGGGGGTGAAGGGTTAAGGTTTCAAGGATTTGTGGAGTTATAATTAATATTTTTATTTGGTCATGTTGAGGAGGCTTGCAACTCGTCGTATTCATATCTATCAACCTCAAGCGGCCCCTCAGATAAGATTGTTCCGTGATTGTCCCAATGATTCTTATCGTTCGGATATATTGGTTGCTTGCACTTGACGTGAAGATAGCACGCATGCACGTGTGTGTGTTGTAGATTACTAAACCTAGCAATAACATAACTCTGACGCTGGTTGGCAGAATAAGGGGTATGAGATAGGTCCTTACCGTGGCTGCGATCTACCGGACTGTTGGATTACCGATTCGGTTGTTTGATAAAGCTGTGTAGTGTAATATAAGTCAGCTTTACGCTTTAATCATATACACTTATCATATAAGTATTACCCTACGGATGGAGCTTTGTTAACGGCGGGGCGTACGAAGAACGGGTCAGTGAATGCTTCCCCGTAGAGGTTTGGGTAGCGATGGTTAATAGTGGAGGTCGCTGTCGGAGTTTATTCAATCAGTGGAACCCACAGGAAGAATGGGATGTTATATAAAGTCACCGTGTTTTGGACAGACGAGACGTGCATACTTGACGACATGTAGACCTGTGGGTTCGCTATTGTAGAAGGATGTCACTGTGAATGGCGTAGTTAGGCATTACGATG